>VXBZ01009634.1:563663-595492 GCA_013399135.1 Heliornis fulica | reverse complement strand
GGTGACTTCCAGGCACTTGAGACCCGTGCAGCGCTGCGGTGCAGGCAGGGGCTTCCCCGCCTTTCGGCAAGCCCAGATCCTGTAAATGAAAACCCTGACCCTGCTCGTTATCTGGATGGAGAGTCCCTGAAAGCAATTTATAGACAGTCTTTCGTGACTAATAAGACACGGTCACTGGGATTTTCTGACGCCCTTCAGGTGTAGCCCGGCGAGCTGCCTTCACAAGGGCATCACAGGAGGACGACAGCGGTGGCAGGCAGAGATCCTGATGGGCATCGCAGGTCACAGCCTCACAACTACCCTTGCGCGCAAACGCTGAGCGACAGCAGTGACCACAGAGCTACAGACAGCTTTGGAGCCAGCAACACCCGTTGCGTGTGCTCATATCCCCTAAGCGGGGTGGCACTATGCCGCACCACGTAGATGCCGCACCACGTAGACCATGTATAAACATGGGTTTATACACGCACTCAGCGAGCAAGCGGTCACAGCGATTTAAGTAAGCAACCCAGAGGAGACCAAGAAAGCTCTCCATAGTCGCTTCAACGTGAAGACTGAATAACCCTAAGGAATAGTTTGATCAGTAGTAAACAAGAGTAACCAGCTCTGTAGCAGAATCAGGGGAGCAGATAACAAGGTGGTAACAAACATCTCCAAGGTCATCTTAACAGGAATGCCCCCCACGTTGCTTTTTGAGAGCAGGCAAATGGACCTCATGGTTAAACACTTTTGGAAAAACATTACCCCAGATCATTCTCTCCCAACTGAAAGAAGAACATATTTTATATTGGGTGCAATTTCTCCTTTAAACAGCTTTATCTTAAGGCTCATAGTATTTTACTTTAACAGCTGCTTGTCCAAGCTGTATCCAGGACTTCATTCACTGCTCCTTCAGTCAATGCTGGAAGCAGTCTTGGAGAGACACAGAAATCCCTGACTGTACCAATCATGTGAGAATAGTACAGAATCAGGGTCTGACCACCCAAAGTCTCGTTCCCCAAGGCAGGGAGTTTGGTGTAAACTCGGGAAGGATCCCCTGGGCATCACTGCTCACATTGTTGTTCTAAATCCTTAACCAATACTATGACAGGCAAGCCTTAAAGGAATGGATACTAGCCAACTGGTGGTTTGTTTTTTTTTATGTGATTATCACTGGAAATATCAGAAAACTGAATTATGGGGTATGTAGGGGAAATGCACACCTGATTCAGTAAGGACGCTCACTATTCTGAGTGGCCTTTTGGAGAGCTAAACCTCACCTGAGAAAATTGTTATCTACTGGGGGGAGCATATTATATGCATGCATGCCCTAGATTCACATCTCACCCGAGAGCCTGCCTCATTGCTTGGGAGCCACTGCTGTATACACCAGAATCTGCACAAGACATTTTCTCCCTGCTGTTTTTCAACTCCTTCTGTAATAAAAACAGCACAAGGAAACTACACAAAGTACTTGCTTCCAAGTTACCCTGCTCCATTTTATTGGTGATGGTAAACCTTTCTCCAGAGAGCTGATGCATGGATGGACTGCCTACCCTACCTGATTCATGGGATCCAAATGCATTGGACATGCTATGCACATACTGCTGCAAAGGCTAGTTTAGGGGGTTTGAAAAGCTAGCAACAATTATGCAGAGTGATCTCTTACTGGATGTCAAGTACTGCTTTAGCAAGTATCAAGATAGAGGTGAAAACAACTCTTCAGTCCTTCTCTTGAAAGCATGAGATTCTTTAAAAATGTAAGAGCAAATACAAGACTAAAAGTTCACAAAATACCTAGGAAGATGCTATCCAAAAGAACACCCCCACGTATAAAAATTATGAAAAAAAGTCATCATTTTCATTCCAGAAAAACTTCAAAATCAGTCATGAATTCCTCTCATGTTTTCTCTACCTTGTTTATTCCCAAAGGAAACTGGTATTTTCAGGTTATTTTGTGTGAATCAATAGAGTTCCACTGAAACAATGGCCATTAAGAACACAGCTCTGAGCAACCAGATCGTCTTCTTCATCTGCATGAAAGTGGTCAGTTCAGGAAATGAGTGATAGCATTGCAACCGCCTACTAATGTCCAGGAGTTCAGCTATTACTAAAACACGTTAACAAGCCAGCTGAGATACATATGCAGCTATCAAGTGACAGATAGTCTGTCCTGTTTATGCATACAAATGTTAGATGCCAAACAAGGGTGAAGGGGTTCACTAGCAAGCATGACCTACCAATTCAAGGCATCCCCTGCCTTTATTTCTGTATCTTTGGCACAGCAAACTCCCATATTTCAGCTGTGCCATTCCTGCTATTTGTCAAACAATTTGGTGGACAGGGTCAAGCAGCAAGAGAATCCCTACAACCTCTTCATGTGAGATTAAATTTCACCTAGCTCCATTTTACTGATTTGATTTACTATCCGTCCCATGAACATTGTGCTAGTATGACAGGGAGGACATGGGAGGTACAACTGGAGAAGAGTGAGTGCAACCAGTTAAGACCTGCTTTGGATGGTGGTCTCACCCTGAAAACCATTTGTGCACCTATTCTCTCAGATGAAGGACTTCCATTAGTGCTTTTACACATCAAATCCACACACCCTAGAAATATACTCAAACAGTGCTAATGTAGCATGAAACTTCAAAAGTCTTACTCTTCCCCTACACTGAGTAGGAACTGAACCCTTTGGTTGAAGCCCTGGCAGAAAGGCAGCTCTGATAACAAAATCCATTGACATGAGGGGTGGGAGGAGCAGGTTTCCCACCAGCACCTCTCATAACTTTAAAGCCAAAGCTTCTCACTCTTTTGACTGTACCACTAACAAAGTACAAACTTAAGCATACTGCAATGTCTTACCTTAGAGCATCAGTGGCTTTCCAGGGGAACCAAAGCACATGCACAAGACCCGAAGAAGGCCAAGTAAAGGCCCACTGCCTTTTGTGACTACAGGTAGAACAACAGAGGAGCAGAACAATACCCATCCACTACAAGTTACAGCTGCTAAATTTACCCAAGCCAATTTATCAATGATCTTACTCAGCTGAAATGTACTCACAGGAACAGCCCCACTGCAATCAGCTTGTAAATTAGATAAATGTCATCCACACCCATTTAAAATCCTTTTATAGTGCCAAGATGCTATAAAGGGAAGGGGAAGTCTAGGGAAAGGAATAGGTGTGATGCTTTATTGCATTAGTTAAATTGTGGGGACTAGGATTTTGAAATTAGTAAGGCAAATCATCCAAGGACTTGGTAACATATGCAGCTGTTTAGAATTTCCCATAAGATTTGGTGAAAATCTAGTCTGTAAAGCCCAACTTTAGAGCCTGAGTATGGATCCACACACACAAAGCTCTGGTGTTCTCACTGGGAGCATCAGCACACAATTAAATGAAAACATTTGCATTTGCTAACTACAGTGCTGAAACAGCATTGTGAAGCTTGGTTTGCAATCTGAGAAGATCCACCTTCAATACATGTGAATTAAACTCACCTCGTGCAATTCCCTGAGAGGCCTGAAGACTAAAAAGAAACCTGGAGAATAACCTTGGAGAGCTAACCCTTGGTTGCTTACCGAATGACATCAGAAAGCAGCCATCGGTGGTATCCTGCCAATTTCCCAGACACAGGGGAGTTTTGGTAAGAGCTGCATTAAATGATCTGTCATCAGTCAAATATTAGTCTCAGCATTTTATTGCTCAGTCTCAAGCAGGGCCTTCTGGAGGGCGTGAATTGTTGGCAAGGGGAGGTGGTAATTACAAAGTGAGGTATAGCGTAGAGAACGTGACAAGTGAGGTAAAACAGCACCTGGGGACCATTTAATACTGTGCTGGCGAACACAACATGTTATAAAAATGTTTTAGGGAGAGCAGATACAAGGCAGGAATCCGGCTGCTAAATTACACATAAGAAAAAGGAACCCCGAAGCGGAAAATGACGTTTCTCATTTCTCGCGTTGAGGCCTAACATCTCATGCTGTGCTCCTTTATGGGAGCAATGGAGTCTGTCTATACAGACTGACCGCCATGTGGGTGTGCTGAGTTTTTCAAACGTGCTGCAGGACAGGGTACGTGTTGTAAATGTGTGGTAGTCACCATAGATGAGGTGCCACCTTCTCTGGTCTGCCTTTCGGGTGCCACGTAGTTAACAGTCTCGCTGAACTCAGTGGTGAAGGAGCTCCAAGTGTGAACAGAGTTAAACTGAGGAATGTACGTCACACTGACACAATCCTGTTGTAGCTAAGAAAATATTTCAGTGAAGTGTAAACAAAACTGTGCTGGATTGTTATGGCTCAAATAGCCCAATCTGAGCAGAGCATGAACAAGACACTGCGTACTGCGGAGGGATGCTGAGAAAAAGCTAAAATCCAAGTGTGCAGGAGATCAGCTGCCACAGGGCTGGGCATATAGTTGACAAAAAAATAAGTGGTGCTGGAAAAGCATCACCAAATTATTAGGAGGCCTCAAGCCATGATGCACAGAACAAAACGTTCCAGGCCGCATGCCATAGCCTGACATTTCCACTGCTGTCATTATTGTGTGACAAAGGGTGAATAATGTCAGAGTTTTGTTCAACTGTATCAGTGTATAGAAAGACTAGGAAAATTTCCCCAAGTTGGCTACTCATTGCAAGAAATCCTCATCCCTGAAGATCTTCTGTTCTTGGTGGGTAAAATGGGTAGATGCTGATAGAATAAGATACATTTTACCTTATAAATGACTGAGAGCAGTGTACTTTGCAAAGCATAATAGACCTGAATGAAGAGCTTTTGTCCATTAAACAGCATTTTGAAAATGTATAGCATAATGCAAAGAATAAAAGATTTGTTTTTATATTAGGGAACTTGGAATGTTTCTAAGCAAAAGAAAAAAAAACAGCCCCTGCATATTGACTTGGGATACATTATTGCTTTCTCGCTGTTATTTTAATGTCCATTCAGTAACTAAGTTACTGCTCTCGGAACACTACCATGTGGGTAAAAAAACAAGTATGCAGACTGCATAATGGGATTTTTATTAGGAAATCATTTAATATCCCTGTGTTATAACATGTAACAGTATATTCTTCACGTTTGTGAGAACAAACCAATAAAGTGACAGCTAAGAGTTTCTCCATGTGCATATGATGTCACATATTGCAATAAAAGTGAAATTGAAAACATCATCAATTTTTTCTTGTATATAGCTAGTATTTTAAAAAGTAAGATAACTTCATTTTCCTCAACCATTATAAGAGCTATAACTTGAATTCAAAGCAACTATCTACAATTGTATGTTGTTTCCTGAATTTATAGTTGGAAATGTAAAGAAAATAAATGGAAACAAAAAAATGATGGAAAAACAATTAGTGAAAACTGTAGGAATTGTAGGAATTTTCATATGAATTAAGTAGAATATTTTGAATTTTGTAAATATCAATGAGAGTGCCATAAAAAGCTTTCATTGATGGGGAAGATATTTTGATCATGTGGTTTCTTGACATGGTGGTAAAAACACAGATGTGTCCGCACGTGAGTGTCACTTAGAATTCTCATAAAAAGCCCGAGTCATCATGTAGCTTTGTATTACAGCAGTCAATCACCATGAGCCCTATTTGTTCTCCTTGAGTGCTACCCACAACATGATACTGTCCCTGAGTGGGCTGACCTTGCTGACCGTTCAAGACTCCCTGAGTTAAGTGTGAAACTATGAGTAGGACAAAGGTTCAAACCATGACAGGTTCCCTCAGTGTCACAGTCCCCAGGAAAAAAGTGATCTTTGGTCTTTTATGAACAATGCATAAATTGTTGTCATTCATTTCCTCACGTGTCTGATAAAAACTTCAATTCTTGTCCTTTCACCAAGCTGATGGATCACCATCAGCTTGGTGAAAGGCCAGTGCAAGGGTCCATAACCTCTCAGTGCAATGACAGAATAGGTCCTGAGTCCATACTGGAACTTAGCAAACAAATGGGATGACTATAATTTACAAGGGAAATTTCTAGGCTATGTTCTATTGTCATTTACAGTAAGAGAGAGAAAAGGAAAAAAAAATCATCTCTAGAGATTATTTACCTCACAACCCAGTAGTGCACTGGGAAATAACTGTACCCTAAAACAGCTCTGATAAGCAAAGATGAAACTTAAATAGCTAAAAGGGAACTAGCAGATTTCTTGCTTAGTATCAAATCCTGTTTTAAAACCTTCTGCTCTTAAAGACATCCTGTTTATATATTTAATCAATGGACTGGATATAAGAGAAACAAAAATTGCCTACAATCCTCTGTAAAATGCATATTTGTAAAGTTGGTGTAACTCAGCATTTAAACTAAACAACTAAACAGTTGGGAAATTCCCCAAATTCCTGTTAGATTTTGTTTCTGGTTCTCTGCAAACAGTTTTCTGATTTTGCTGGGAATGTACCATGGTTCAGTAGCAAGCATTTAGAAAAAAAAATTAAGTCCTTTTATTTTCTACTCCTTTGTTACCTGAATGTTATCAAGATTTCAATTTGATAAGGAGCTCCACCTCTGACAAAACCTTACACCTGTGTTAGCTCTTCTGTCAAAATGAACTTCTGGATAATGGTTCAGGGACCTCATAGGGTTGCTTTTATTTAATTCTGTTTGTTTATTTTAAGATCTTCTTGCTTTAAAGTTCAATTGCTAGCCTTTTCCAAAGAGAATAAGAACATGGGACAGCAGAAACACTTTGGAACACCAGTGTGGTCAACTGGTCTCACATAACCCACCAAGCTTCATCCTAGAGCTAAGCAGGTTGCATGCATAGGTACCCACCTACACAACTGCTCACGTATGCTCTTTCTGGTGGAAGTCTATTCCTGAACATCTTTCTTCTGACAGTTTGAACACTCTTCACATATATAGCTCAAACATATGTATGAATTATACCTATTTGTTCAGCTAACGTTACTTCTCAGCTCTTTTCCTTATGTGGTCTTTACGCTGCTGGAATGACATAGTGATCCTACCACTTCTCAGACTTTACGTGTCTAAAATAATCCTCAAAAAAATTAATTCCTCATTCCCTTCACCTTCCTCGTAAACCTTCCATGTACCCATAATAGTTTTGGTTCATCTTGATCATGGTCTAACAGAAATGTGGGCAGAATTCCAGGTGGGGTTTTCCCAGGCCCTTGCCTAATTATGTGGATTTTTTTATCTTTAAGAATACAAATAAAGAAATAATCCCATTACTAGGCATCTGAGTTCCTATTTAACTTCCTTTTTGCCCCACAGCATTGGTGTCTCAGCATCACTAACGAGCCTTTTTTTGTTCATTCCACAGTCATTCCCAATTGATGAGTCTCCACTTGGTGACTGTAATTCTCCTTAGTAGTTCTTCAGGTTTGTGACTGTACATTTCGCATCATGACGGGCTACAAGATAATCTCATCTGGGTTTCCCTTCCCACAAAAGGTTGGACCAGAGGAACTTGTGAGGTCCCTTCCAACCTGAGCTATTCTATGATTCAGTAAATTCTATTTAATTATCATGGTGTTTCTATTCTCTTCTGCACAATCACGCAGTTTCTTCTGCATGTTGTTTCAATCATCTTCTGGCTCCTTTGCATCCCAAGTCCTTACCAAGGATACTAAACAAGAGTGGTTGGCCATCAGCCCCTGAGAACCTCCACTTATAAACCATTCTCTAGCCTTGTCAAACTGAACTATTGCCATTTTCCCTCAGCTAGCTAGCTGGTTATTTTTCAATTCTTGTAATATGTCACATCATCTGCAGCTGCAGCAACTGCATCTTCTGTAATAGCATTGCACCAAATATTAAGTAGTCCTGTTGCTTATGTGTTGTTGTCAATTATTGTACCTAAGACAACAAATTAGTACTCTAAGCATTTACGAGGGGAAGATAAATCTTCACAGTTTGCTTATCCTAGGAGAGATTACTGATGACCCTTTCTTAGAACGTCAAAAGTTTTGACATTTTAATAATTTAGAATACCAAAACCATGTCAACAAGTTCATTATGAGACGGTTAAAGGAGAAATTTCTTCCAGATAATTGGCAGAGTTCTGAGGGGAACAGACTGTGGTAGACCGAATTGGACAGTACCCAGACCAGTGCAGCATGCTGTGCTAAACTCATACAATAAAAACTCTCCTAATGCAGTCAAACAAACACACCTATTAGATCATTTTCCATCTGGCTATGTGAAGAAGCTGCCTCCGGATGAATGACTGGTAGTGATCCCCTATTAACTCTTCAAATGAATGTTTCAATTCTACACCAAGACATCCCTTTGTGGTTTCAGTTATCCACTTCTAGAGAGAACTATGACTCCTTCAGGGCAGACCAAATGCATAACTAGTAGAGACAGATTATTTGCGAAAGTTATGCCAGCTATTTCCAGAACAGTCATGCCCTTACGTTAGATGTCGTGACTTAAAAATTCTAGTGGGAGAAAATATTCCCACTCTATTCTTATGGATTTTTATTTTTTTTCCATAGGAACCATCTGGGGAAAAAACCCTGGATGAGTACCAGAAGAGGAGCATGCAATCCCAGGGGTGATTGTTACTGCGGTTTCCTTATTAGAACCAACCCACTTCAAGTTACCCTGTAGCTATTCCTGAGTTAAATATTGCCCACGTTAGCGAGCACAGAGCCACGCTTCCCGCGAGGCAGCTGTAGGGCTGTTTCTACTTCCAGTGAAAGCAATGTAAACCCTAGTTTCTGCAAAGAACTAATCCAATTGTTTCATGCCCTCAGGAGTGTGTGTCCACACCATGTGCTGTACAGACTTGTAAAATGTTTCTCCGGTTCACACTTGACGGTGACCCGGGGCTTACAAACAGAAAACTCCTGCCCTCCCATAAGGAGAATAGCAGCAGTCTTTATAACAGTAAATAAACCCACCACTTCTCCTGCTTATCACACACACTTCCTTCCTGTGACAGGAATTATATCACTGTGCTGATGGGAACAAGAGAGAAGGGATTTTTTAATTTAAAAAAAATAGTTGTTTTATCATCACTTTCACTGAGGCAGAAATTCTAGACTGATTCACAGATGGAAACCCCAAATGCCATGCAGCAAAGTGTTCATCTGTGGACAGAAAACAGTACGAGGCTTATAGGCTAAAGGTTATGTCACTTGTAAGTACATTTTAAAAGACAGACACCCACCTTAATATTCCACCAACCGGTGAAGTTCCACGTCTATCTGCTCCTACGGATTAGCCTTGTTCCTCTAATAACAGTAACGTTACATGAGGTTGTCACCAAGCTACGGAGAGACCGAAGGAAACAGGAAGAAGGAAAAAAATGTGGCATTTGCAGTTGTCGGTTAAGAGAATATAAGGGCTGGAAATAACAAATGCAGATGAGACTGGTGGGTATTACAAAAATGGCAATAACAGTAGTAAAAAGTAACAGAAAAAAGAACAGGCCGTTTTAAATAGGTGTTTTAAAAAGGTGTATTTTAGCGAGGCGCTGGATGAATATGTGAAGACACTCGTAAATATCCACGGGCATGAATGTAAAACATCAGTGGGCAGCAGCAAGACTTTCTAATCAGTTCTCTTGCGGTGTAATGGTTGATCTCTGTTACACTCACACTAGCAGTTGGGGGAAGCTCGCCTGTTTTTCAGTCATTTTTTTTTACCCTTGGAGGCTAAAATTAGCTTTTCAAAATAGGATCAATTTATATCTGACCAAACAACAACTGAAAGAAATGAATAAACAAATAGCTGAATCAGGTCCAGTCCGCCTCCAGAATAAACGCTTCTATCTGTGGGTACGTTTCCACCAGGCATTTTGCTTCTTTGTTAGTGTCAGAGAAAATACAGAAAGGAAATCCACACTAACCATATCTAGACAAACTGTAACCTTCATCGTGAACCCAAGAAGGCAAAATCCAGCTTTCTTGGCAACTCTCATCTACACACTGTGCATTAACAAGGCTGCAATTCACGGTGCTCCTCACACAAACTGCCAGGAAGGAAGGATGGATCTTCCCTCTATACCTGTGTCTGAAACTCAGAGGAATGCAACGTTCACAGGAAACAAGTGGAACTAACTGGAAGCTCTCTGAAGACAGAATACATCGCGTGGTATTTTAGCCATATATAGGTATGAAAGGTTTGTTGTGATGGTGCAATACCCGGCTGCAAAAGGAGAGGTTTGGATGTGAAAAAGAAATTTCTGTTGCTTCCTTAAGAAATGGGCCTTTTCCTTTCTGTTCTCCTTTCTGGTTCCCTATTCATGTAACAATTATCCCAGGCTCTAGGACATACTTTCAGTTTGAACCTCTCTGTAAATCAATGTCCTTATGAAAAGCTCCTGCAAAGAGGGTTATCAGCCTGTGTGTATGCCATTTGCCTAGGGATGCATAAGCCAGTACTTTAACAGTTCATTGTCCCTTTTGACCGATGATTCAGATATGACATTAAGTCTATAAACATATCATAGCGTTGGATTTATTTGGCTTGGGACAGTCATTTCCCTCCGTCCTTTTGCTTGGGGCTCCCAGCTGCCTTGGGACATTAGTCACAGGAGACAGTGTTTGTGAGAGATGCCTTGGTTAATCTGTTCAACAGAAGAATGATGCATAAGGCCTGTTGGAAATAGTGCTGGGAAAAACGGTGATGCAATAGATGCAGGAGGAAGCAGCAACCCAGGCTTCTGGAGAGTTCAAAGTTACTAATGGACGCGATGCACAGGCTGGAGCTACACCCTGCAGACATGAGAAGGAAGTGGTCTGGCAGTAAGGGTCCCTGTGAGGCTCCCTTCCAAGGAATAGCAGCACAGCCTTGGACTTGGGCTGCTGTCACAAGCACGTAACACTGCTGTGAATTGAGTTGCCTTCCCCCGTACACTCTGGGTAGGTATTACGCAGTTAATAAACCGATCAACGCCAGCACAGAAACAGTGGGCTGAAGCTGGTACTGGGGAACCAGAATAGACCTTCCTGATGAAGAGCATACACTAGAACTCACACTGCCAAATGAGAAGCCAGAGCCAATTTCTAAACAGATGTTTAGCAGAATAAATGTGCAAGGAAGCAGAGTTCATAATACAGGGCACTGATCTCTACTTCTAGAAGCAAGCATCTGTCAGACAAAAACCTTTAGAAGGAATCTGCTGGGATGGGCTGTCTTGGTTGATCTTTCCTCCCACTTTCAAGGATCCACGGGGCTCCACAGGAGAGACCATGACTTTGCACCAGCCCTGACCTTGACTAGCGACTTTCCATTCCCAGCCTCAGCTCTGCTGCACATACCTAGGTAAGAGATACAAGACATCCTCTCTCACTCTCCCTCCATCCTAAGCTAGAATGAATTTTCCCAGAGTTAATGTTGTTCCTTCCCACTGTACTCCTCCTCAGTTACACCTCTACTCTGCCTGAATTAAAACACAATGGCACAAAGGCCTGAAGGAATGCAGGTGGGTGGATGAAGATGCTTAAGATTGCTTCCTTTCTTAAGGGTGACACACAGAATCATATCAAGGACATTATCCAAAATGCATACTTTGAAGTAGCCTGAAAATTTAATTTGCCTTGGCAGGGACTGCACCAGATTTTTTTTTGTGGGATGACTCAGTTCTTACAGGACTATAAGAAACTTTGAAGACTGCATTTAGGCTGGAGATGGCTTCTGCAAATGCTGAAAATTCTCTGGGGGACATATAAATGTAAAATTCAGAGAAACCAACAGCTCACACCTGTTATCCTGTGCTTCTAGTCCAAGACAACAGAACTAGAGACCTTTAGAAACCAGAGTTGCCTACCCTGTTTCCCCAGTTCCATCTTGGCAGCAATCAGCAATGCACCATTCTACTAAAGAAGGTAGGAAAAAAAAGAAAAAAAAAGTTCCTCAGACATTTCAGATCACACTCTGCTGATAAAGACCACAACAAAAAAAAAAAAAAAAAAAAAATCCAAATGCTAAAGTAAGGGTTGGCAAAGGGGTACAGCTCTTTATTATCCAAAAGTGCTCTTTGACAGGGAAATAGTACTAGATCCCAGGCTACAGCATTCACACTTCCAGAGCTTGACACTACTAGGAATCTTCAGAGAAAGTAAACATATTTTTCTGCATGTTTCTCACTAACATTGTCATAATTCTTCCGTTTTGTAAAAAAAAAAAAAACGAAACAACTCACCAAACAAACAAAAAATATAAATAAAACATAATGGCTTTCCTGCAAGCAGTTATCAAACATCTTCAGTGGGAACATAGAACAAAATGCTTAGCTAAACTCAGTTTGTTGTACCTACAGACATCATTTACCAGAAGCAACACACGAGACCAAGGCTAAAGATATGTGTTAATTTCCAGTGGGTGCTTTAAAATAGTAAAATCTAAAATCTGCTTTTTAAAATACTGTGCAGAACCAGCAAACTCTGTTTTGCTTTTCTTCCACACAGAGCAGACAATCACTATTCCTAAAGTATGGCTTAGCCACTTTGTATGTAAAACACCCCAAGAACTAATGTCCAAAGGGCTGCCAATTTGGGATATTGAAGAAATAAAGACTGGAAAAACTCATTTGTTACACACACTTCTAAAGAAGAAACAATGAAAATGTGATAAGCAAGTAATAAAACACTTGTCAGAAAGATTAGCATTAGGCTTTGGATTTGACCAGTAAAGAAGAAGCAGAGATGTTATAAAGACTGATTACTGAAGAAGGTGGAAAACATCATAAAGATGGGACATTGCTTTTATTAACCAAACCTGTTTAGAGAAAACCAAACAAAACAAAACAGCAGCGAGAATGTGACCTACATGGGTGACAAGTGACAAAGGGTTACTGGCACTGGACGTGTGGGAGAAAGGCATCCCAGCCCAAGGTCGGTACTTTTCTCTGTCTACATTCCATTGCACGATGGTGGGCTGCACTGCGCTTTGACATTTCTGAATGCAAAACGGTGGCTCAAAGGTTCTACCAAATAAGAAGTTGCGGTTTGAGTTGTCTTTTTCCCATACTGGTGTTTTCCTGAGATTCGGGAGAATATAACACTTCAGTGTGGACAAGAGCTGCACGGTCAAGTCCAGCCCTTCGATGGAAGACCCACATCATAAGCAGGCAGTTCTTCAAATCTCCCCTGTTAATGGCACTTTCACACATCACATTTAAAGGCAATCCAGGAAAGGTCTCATCTCGGCAGGAGGCCGGTGAGTGTATCAGGCCTCGGTACAGTCACAAAGTTCATGGTGCAGTGCAATAGTGGACAGATCTTTTCATGATCCTTCAACACTTCACTCAAGTGTTTCATTTCATCTGTTAGCTTTCCGATTTCTCTTTTCAAGGAGGTATTTTCTTGCTCAAGAGACTCATATTCCTGGAAGGAGAAAAAAGCCTACTCATAGTCAAAACATTCCTTTCAGTGCTTCCACCTTGAGCATATAACTGTAGAAAAACAACGCGGTTTCTTACTACTGCTTGCAAAAGGCTAAGGCAAACCAGACACAGCCTGGGTTCTGGGACAGTGCATGTGCTTTACAACCTGTGTCTTAACCACCAGGTGATTCCTTTTGTGGCCCTGAAGACTGGGAGGTGCTGGTGGCCCTCGGGGATCCCCAGCAGCCCAGTGGTGCAGGCGTGGGTGGCTTTTTCCCTGGGGTGGCCTCTTCCCAGCAGAGGCGGCCCCAGGGCTGGAAGGGCCGAGCAGGGCAGAGAAAATGAAAGCTGTCAAGTGCAGGTAGATGCTGGGAAAACCCAGTGCCAGGCATTGACGGTGAAGAAAAGGGCAGCGCCTGTCCCAGGCCAGTGCAAGGAAAACACAAATACTGTCCAAGACACACTTCAAGCACAGCACACCCGGTGCCAGCCACTTTCCTCCAAAGAGCGGGGGGGAACATGCCAGCTTGTTCCCAGCCCCACTCTGTCACCAGAAGGCCTGACCACTGCCCTGGTTATCTCTGGCCCGGGCTGCTTTCGAGCTAAGGCTTCTCTGGCAACAACTAAGCTTCTATTAACTGCAGGGGAGTTTTGAGATGCTCTGCAGCATACATCTGTGGCAGATACAAGACTCGAGACACGCAGTTTCTTCTCATAAGAAATAACATTACATGCAAGTGTTCCTGCTATCAAGACTTTTTGTCACAAAAGAAAAGAGCTAGAGGTTCAGAGCCAGACCACAGAAACACTGCAGGTGTCTGCACCTCCCTGCTGGCCCAAAGCTGCACACTCACCCACTCAATCTCACCTCCTTAGGAAAGAAAAAAAAAAAACTTCTAAGCCTACACATGCCTCAAAAGGCCCATTGGTCAGGCAGCAGGGAAAGCCTTGCATGCAATGCTCCTCTGGGCAGCCTGGTACTTCCCCCACTGCCCTTTGCCACAGCAGTTTGGATCCCCTTGCCCTGCCTGACACCCTTCCGCCACCCACCACTCTCACCCACAGAGTAAAATGGGCACAGTTCCTGTAACACATTAATGCAGCCAAACTTCAGCCAAGTTGTTCATCCCTGCCTCTGGCTCTAATCACCTCTTGTTGCCCTGTACCCAAAGAAGCTGGGTTTTGGAGTAAGGGATACTGGCCTGTCACAGTCTGTCCCATTTTCAGGACAAACTGCCCTGGCTAAGAGTGAATGATCCAAACAGATCTGCCTGCACCTGGGAAACCTGCATGACCAACAATTAAGACTCCCAGCACAAGGAAGATCCTCAAATCCAGAAGGAACATCAGGCTTCAGGACAGCACAGGGCTCAGAAATTACTTCCCAAAAGCCAGGGGTTACCCCTTTCGCGTAGCACCCTGCACCTGGCTTTCTCAGGCACTGACTCAGAAGAGGTCTGGGAAAAACCAAACCCAAAACTCCCCGCACCATCCCTCTGCTGACTGTTGGCAGATCCTTCCACACTGAGAAAAAGAAAATCCTGTGCTGAACTCCTAGAACTGAACAACTGACTCAGCCACAATCGCAGCACTAACCCCAGTTACAACAAACGCAGCGTTGTGTGAGGTAACATCCAAAGGCAGAGAAAGGGGATTCCTGTCCTCCAGTGTTTGCACTGGGGACATGAGACAACTACACCACATTGTGATAGAGACGTATTAAGAGTTTCTGGAAGAATCTGTTACTTTCATGTTGTTTTTGGAAACACCCACACTTATTTATCAGAGCATATAAGTACAGCAGCTATCTGAACTGAGCTCTCACGCCCAGAGGTTTTAGAGTACCTGACAAGCCTTTTCAACTCAGTATTTGTGTCACACCATCGTTTTAGAACTGACTTGGGCCAGCACTGCCACTAAGCAGCATGGTCCCCTCTGCCTCCATCGCCTTCTCCTTCTGACGGCAGCAAGCATTCACCCACTGCCATAGCAAGCAGGACAAGCTTAACACAAACCCAGGAGAAAGTGGGATTGGTTTAGCCTGGTGGAGCCCTGTGATTCAGTTCACTGGGTGGTCACCAGAACAACAAAAGAGGGGGGGTGAGGTGAGGGCAGGACCACATCTCTCTCCCTGTCAGTGTCACCGATGGCAGAGCTGCATGGTCCAACATGGGCATCACTGTCCTGGAGTTCCCAACCAGGCACCCCACAGCACGTCCATCCCCGTATCACACCCACAGCCTCTCTGACAGGCTCACCCCTGGATAAAAAGTCCCATTTATCGTGAGGTCCCGCAGCCGGTACCCCAGCCATGCCTGTGAAACATCAAATACCCATTCACCTCGTGAAGTTTGTCTGCTTTCTGAGTTTGCTTCTTCCGGCTCCTCTGTGCAGCAACTCGGTTTTTTTCTCTTCTCCTTACTTTCCTGTCGTCTTCTTCGTGGCTCTGGAAGACACAAGCCAGAAACACGCAGCTGGTGTTAAGGTGCCCGAGCTCAGGTGTGCAACTGTCTCTGAGAACGGGTGCATACCCCCAACTCCACAGCACCTAACCCGGGGCTCCCGCAGCCCACGGGCAGCGCATCCCCCTGCTCCACTGCGCGGGTGGGGCCCGAGACGGAGGGGTGGAAGCCGGCAGAGATGCCCGGGAGATGCCGCAAACCCCCGCGGGCACTCGCTCCGCCGGGGACACCTGGACACACCCCGTCACGGCGCTGCGCTGCGCCCGACGGGCAGAATTTTACACCTGCCCGGCCCCGGCGCGAACGGGAGCGGTCCCGGGGAGCAGCGGGGAGGAAAGTCGGGCTGTCGCCGCGCCCGCTGCCGGCGGAGCGGTCCCCGATCCCCTGCCGGCCGCGCCATGTGCCGGCGGCAGGGAGCTTTCCTCGCACCGCCGGCGGTTCTCCCGCTCTCCTCACCTGGAAAAACCGGCACCGCAGCCGCCTTCCCGAGAAGGGCCAGTGTCCGGGGGGAAAAGCGGGGAGCGGGCACCACACGGCGCTGCCCGGCGTGATTCATCCCCATGTGCGTGCGTGCGTGCGTGCGTGCCCGCCCGCCTACAGCGCCAAGCCTCTCCGCCCTGCCCCTACCNGCCCGGCGCCGCGGGCCCCCCCCGCCCCGCGGGGCGGGGAGGAGAGGGCTGGCCGGGGCGGGGCGGGAGACGCACCGCCCTGGGGCCTCCTCGGCACCTGGCACCCCCAGGCCCGAAGGCGGAGCCGCCGAGCAGCTCCGCGCCGCAGAGGTGGGCCCGGCGGGCCGTCCCGCTCCGCCGCCCGCATGGCCGTTACATGGCGCCCGGCGGCAGCCGCGCACGGGAAACCAGGAGCCCCGGGACCGCCCTGACCTCCCGACCCACACACCGTCAGCCCTTGGGCCGGCCGGCCCGGGTTTGAGCCCCCCCGCGGCGCCAGGGGTGCCCGTGGACTGTGGGGTGTGTTCGGCCCCCGGGAACCGGGGGAAACCCGCACCCCCGGGGCGCGGCGCTGCCAGGCAGGAGCTGCCTGAAAATCCCGCGGAGAGCCCCAGCCCCGGGGGCCGGCCGGGCACGGCGCCTCTCCGTGCGGCCCGACTCCCGCTCTCGCCTACAGAAATAAACGCCCCGCATCTTCCCTTCTCCCCACACTCCCCACCCGGCGTCTGGGCAAGGAGGCCACGCCGCCCCCGGGAGCCAGGCTTGCCCTTCCGCGGCTGCCCCTCCGCCCAAAGCCCAAAGCCCGCCCGGCACCGGCTCACCCCCGGCCGCTCCCGGCCGCCGCGCTCCTGCGACATCGACTCTCCGAAGCGGCGTGACCCCCAGAGGAGTGACAGCCGGCTCAGGCAGGGTTCATGGGCGTGAGGACACGGCATCGGCGCTGGGATACTGCGATTTTCACTTTCACTACCGGCTCCGTTCCTTTAAATAATAAGGAAATGCCACAAGCTTCTTGTAAAGGCAAAGCCAGACAACGGCTGCAGAGCACACGGTTGCCGCCGACAAAAATCTCCCTGTTCACCTGTATGCATTTGTTGAGAGTGTTTTAACAGATGGAACAATGTTTCTTTTATCCCTCCAAATTCTTTCCCTCCAGTTCAGTTGATCTCATACCTTGGCCCTCTGCACTGAAGAGGTGGTGTTTGCACGGACAACAACATCCACAGATGTATTTGCATGTGGTACCTAATGTGCGCTCCTGGCTGTGTTCAGCTCACCGGGGCAGGTGCATGGCCACGAGAGGACAGCAACTGCCCCAAATTGTCAAGCAGTCAGTCATAAAGCTCCAGGTATCTCAATAAATCATATACTTCCTTATTTTTCTGGTTTCCCCAGAAGTTTGAGTCACCCAGCTGAGACAAAGATGAGGTTGCAAAGTTTGCAGACTGAGTAAATATAAAGTATCCTTTCAGGAAGATGGAGCTAACAATTCATGCACAAGTCAACAACCTTGCTACCTGGGAATCCAAGAGTCAAAGCAGTCTGCCCTCCACCACAGGTTTCCTGGCAGGCTCCAGGACCAACACCATTAATGGAAGACCTGAGCAGGGCTTCCCTGGCAGGAAGTGCTTCTCCCCACAAATCATCTTGAAGTCTCCACCTTCCAGGCTCCCCACACCTTTGCTTTTGTATCTTCTCAGATCTCCTCCAACTCCAGAGGTCTAGGCACCTGTGAGCCTTCTCCACTTTATCAGCCACAGGGACCCAAAGCCCAGATGGACTCACTCACCAAAGTGCCTTGACCTACCTTACATCCCCAGACTGTGCTTGGGTCTCCCGAGCATCTGACAGCCATCTAGTTTCTTTAAAAACTGTCTTTCTTCTCCCTTCCTCCATCATCAAACACATCGACACCAGCACGTTCACCTAAGGGGTGAAGGCGTGGGCTTAGTGCTATTCTCTAGCTGAGGAGACCCAAATCAGCATTTCCCAGAAGCTAGCCCTAGTCTCTGAGCAGTGAGTGATGAGAGGGTGAAGTGCTCTCAATCGCTCCTCTGAAAAGATCCAGTGTTGCGTTAATAGTCATGCAGTTAAAGGGCTAAAAATATGGACACAATTGAGCTGGGACAGTTGCTTAAAAAGAGAGCACTGGAGTCCCTGATGCCTCTGTAGCTTAAGCACAGTTGAAAGAAGCAGGACTAGAAACCAGTATTTTCATAAGCTCAGAGGTAATACAGATAATACTCTCTTGCAATAAATATCTATGAACCATGCAGACAAAATACCTCAGCTGCCTTTCAGAGCGATTTGCAGGAAAGCAAGTCCCTTTCTGCAGGGGGTCTTTGACCTGAGCCCACACAAAGCTCTTGAGCTTCTCTAGGAGCAACACTGATGATAATGACAGTGGCACAGGCAGGCTGCCTTAACAGGATGAAGTCCTGAGCAGCTAACCAGGAATGTATGACTACTGAAAAAACGTCTACCCCATTGACTAACTCCCAGAAGCTGCAGAGTAAGGCTTCCAGGATCCCGCAACTATGGGACAAGTCACAGGACGGTTGCCTTGAGCCCGAGTACAGTCTGCTCTTCTTCAAAGTGGAGAAGGAAATGAAAAGTCAAAATTTGCTTGTGGGTACAAGTTTCTACATAGCCAGTTTCTACTGGCTCTCTCTGGTATATCTGAAGAAATGCCTACACAGTAATTCCAGGTAACGCAGCAGTACAGGCAGAGCACTTCTACGCAGGAGAGGAAAGCCCAGAAAGCAGCCCAGTCAGCCAGGTTTACATTTTATAATGGCAGTTTTTCAGTGATTTTTGTCTGCACTGAAACCGTCTACACACATGCAGCCTGGAGTCGCCAACACAGCTTCACACAGCTCTTCGGAAGAACGGCACATGTCAGAACTGGGTTTCAGATCACCAGTGTGCCCAAGTTTCCAAACAGAGGTCAGTGTCTATGTGAAGATTTCAGGAAGAGGGGCTTTCCCCATATGCTGTCCATAATCCCCTTTGTTCTGAAATTACACACAGCAAAAGTGTGTGCGGACAGGGCTCCAATTTGCAAGTTTTTCTCATGCTGGGACAGTCCCCTTATCAGGAGTGATAAGCACACTGCTGGTAGTACCTGCTAACTAACAGAGAGAGTTCTGCCTCAGCCCAAAAAGCCACAAAATTCAGACCTGGTTTGCAAATGTTCCCAAGCATCCATCCCCATTGAGCCGTCTTACAAAATTCAAAGGCTATATAAAGAAAAACTACCAGACATTTCTTGATGCAATACCAATTCCCCCCCAGGTTAAAAATAAGAAGTTTGGATGTTGTGACACTTCAGTGGAAGCCTGGTTAAGACACTTGTCTTGCACAACAATCCTGATTTCTATGAAAAGTTCACTGAAAGACAAAAGCCTACTGGAATGGCAGGGGGGAAAGGTATTTTATGTATTTCTGCCGTTGGGAAGAACAGATCCCAGAGCCAGTCTAGTGGCAGATACCACTTGCTACAAGAATTTTTAATCTTCTGAAGAACTGCTGAACACTCAAGTGTGGAGCTCATCACAGAACTTGCATTTGGAGAGAAGACCCCTTATACTGCTGCTTGGCCAAAAGTGTCCACCAGAGATTTGTAAATTCCTACTTCACATGCTGCACTTGAAATCTTTATTGATGCATCTGTGCTTCCAGGTGCATTTATCTTTTTCCATCCAGCTGCAGTCCAAACAAGGGCCATGGAACGAGGTCCAACTACTCTAATGCAGGGCATCTACTCTCTCTTCCTTCAAATCCCTTGCAGTCCAACTATCCTGCAACCTCTGGACACCAACATGCACCGTGGGATAAATTCAATAATTTGCTTCTTAAGTCTTAACCCACAGTGCTCTCCCACTTTTAAGCATTTGATCTACTTTGGCTATTTTTGATAGGGCCTCTTGAAAGAGATGTGCTTGTTCCTAGCTGTTTTCTGTACTTGCCTATCATTATCTGCAGAGAGGAGTGGGAAATTCTTCTTTTTCTCAATACAGAAGACTTTCAAACAGATAATGGTAGCCAAGCAAAATCCTGAAGGGCTCATCTTAGTCCAGGAACACTCAGATTAGAGACCTTGTGTGATCTTGGTGATCCGTACAGCACCAAGTAGGCACATTCAAAGCGGCTAGAATAGCAGGCGGCTGTGAAAACTCATCCCATCACACCTTCCACAGCTTCACAGCTCCAGTCCCTCTCACATCCTGTCCTCTCTTACATTAGATGCTTTGTAGCCCTGAGATTAATAACAGTTGTGAGTTCAAAGGCGGCAAATGGAACCACTTCAGTCACTCAAGCCCAAATTTAACACAGATGTCTTTTGGCGTATGCTCACTGTTCAGTCACCATCTATTCCAGGATTACAACTGACAACATTATACAAAGCTTTGGTCTTCCTTAATAGATTTAATTTACTTTGTATAAAAACACACATTTGTATATACAGCAGCAAGAGGAAACAAATATTTACATATGACGAAATATACAAAATCTTGGTACAAATGCTCACCTTTACAAAATAAAATAAATGCTAAAATCTGCCATGTTTTCTTGAAAATTTTCAGTCCCTCAGACACTAACCTGGGCCTATCTTCTTACCTCAGTACATTTAATTAATAAAGCTTCCAAAAACCCTATCCACTTACTACATAAGAAAATCATTAAATATTAGACATGTGTGGTATTTATTGCGAGCACATCATTCAATTGTAAAACACAAAAAAAAGAATGGTTAAGGTACAATGCTCGATTTAGTACTAATGTGCAATCCTCTAGGTGAAAATCTGTAATGAAAACAAAAAAAAGCAAGCTAGCTCTACTTAAACCAATGTGCCAGCAGCCTATACTGATCTTTACAGCTGAGTCACACATCACAAATGCTTACAAGCCCTGGTCAAGATCCTGTAAAGTGTTGAAATATTGTCCAGGAAACCCCCAGACTGCATAATTGGATTGCATAAAGCAAAAGATCAGATGGCAAGACGCGTGCGGTCAAATCCTTGTTCAGGAGAGCACACTGCAAGTAGTACACACAGTTACCAAAAATCCAAGTTTGAACAGATATAGTAGAAATAATTCCAGCTGACCTAAACTCATGAAAGGTGGAATGGCAGGGATCAAGGTCACATCTGTCTGAATTTTCTAAAACTTGTAACATCGTATCAAATATACGCCAGTATGCATTTCTTTTGAATTTATTTCCTAAAATAAACAATAAAATAGCCACCCAATTCAGTAATAAATGAAGGCGTATTAGCAGAACTAGGTATTCTCCAACCTCTTTAGAGATACACTTACTGTAAATGAGCGCTTAGTGGTTTACTAAGACTGCCCACATGCATAAAGCATGTGCACAACTCTGAGAAGCATGAAGACTCAAGCTAAATGCTGCAATAAAAGAGCAAAAGAAGGGTTAATTGGCAAACATACTTGTCAGATATCAAATGCTACTGGTACATGTAGACTTTCATAAAAATAGGAATATTTAGATGGATCAAAGATATTAAATAATTAACAAGGCTCCCCCATATAGCACCAAACTGGTGCGGAGACAAAGGTTTAAGGCAAATGAACACACTCAGCAAGAGTACAACCAAGTTTCCAATTCAAAAATACTAAATGAGAAAGTCATGTGCTGAGAGAAATTTTCCTCTGTCGAAGTGGGTAGCGTTTTCTTTGCACTGAAGCTACAGCTTTTTTTCTTTTTAACAAAACATAAGGATTTTTACTGGTATTGGCATCTGTTGGTGTGACTTCTGGTGACACGAAATTCTGAACATTATTTCCCTCCTTTGCCTTGCAATCAGCAAAGACTTCTTGCCGCAACTTGCAGAGCTCCAAGGTTGGTTGCCAAGTTAATGCTTGGGAAAAACCTTCTGCTCTTTCTATTAGCGCTGGGAGAGACTGCAAAAACAAACCCAAGTATCTCAAGTTACATGGGAAAAAGAAGGGTTACAATCAAGGGAATATGTTAATTAGATTCTGACAGGCACAAAAGCTTCAGTGTCTACAGAGATGGTCCTTAGGAGGGCAGGTGAAAGGTGGGAACTCAGGACTACCAGACTAGCAGTGACAAGCGTCTGCGCTCAGAGGCCATGCAAAGAGTATGCTGACTTACTTTATTACATCCCTAAGCTGAGGTAGTATCACAGAACACCACAGTTCTTCTCTAAGCTGGTACTCAAGTAATGAATGCCACATACTAGATGAAGCTGTAAAGGACTTCAAAAGATGTTTTATTTTTCAGACGCTGCAGGTTCTAAGATCTCTGTAAAAGTATTTCCTATAGCCACAGGTTAATAATCCTCCTTAGCCCCACGTGAAGGAGAATGATCTACAGTACAACTTCAGTAGTCCAGATCTAAAGATGTGCTTGCTTCAGAAGTACACACAGAGGCTTTTTTATACAGAACTATAAGCAAGATGAGTTAGGACTCCACTTTAGTAACATATTATCAAATCAAGAAAACAAAAAGTATCCTGTTTTAGCATGCAGCAATCTCACCTTCATTGCCCCACTGATCTGTTTGGATGCCATTTCCGTCACCTGCTTCAGGTCTGCGATGTAAGCATCTACAGAAAAACATAAAGCCCAAATAAACTTCTGAAATGTAACTCCCTTCCCCCAACACTTGCTATCAACTTCTTAGAAATTGGACAGGAGAGCAGTAGAGCCCCTGTATAAAAGTCAAACCTACAATACAATCCTCTCAATAAAGCACTGAAGATGACAGCTAACAAGTTTTATCTCACTATCATTACTCTTTATCGCTCAAAATGTAGTAGTGTCTAACAGTCTCAACTACAGCAAGCCACAAAATCCTTCACTAGAAAACCTACAGCTTATATAAAACATGAGGCACGAAGACAATATTTGACACAAAGGAAAAAGAACAGTTATAAAGAAAAAAAAAGATGTGTTTTCAAACTTTTCAAGCTTGTATCACATTTGAAAAAAAAAAAGCATGAAAGGAGAATAAACACAACTGTGGAGAATATGAGATGAAGGAAACTCCTTTTAAGGAGAGGAAAAAATAATCTTACAGCTCCAACAAGTCTGTTTTTACAATAAATGCTATATCTTTCTCCTGGCCTAACATA
This sequence comes from Heliornis fulica, assembly GCA_013399135.1. Lineage (NCBI taxonomy): Eukaryota > Metazoa > Chordata > Aves > Gruiformes > Heliornithidae > Heliornis > Heliornis fulica. The sequence goes on along the minus strand of VXBZ01009634.1, from coordinate 572,170 downwards.
CCAAGCATCAACACTAATAATAAAAAAGAACCAAGCATTAACAACATGACCTGCATTAGTTCCACTGGGCCAATAAGAAAGAAAAAGAACACTTTCAGGAACACTGAAGCAGAGAGTAGGTCCAGAACACTGGGGGAACATGGCACACTGCTGACTGCAGTAGCAACATGCTAAGTTCATCAACACAATACATGTTTTTGATGATTGATTTACAAGCAACAATAATTCTTTATGGAATTCTTCATTACAAATCTGATTTGCATATTCTCTGCTGCCATCATTCTGTCTGCAATGCTAGGCCATCACCAAAACTTAATACCAGCAGATAAGCAAGTGTTCTCCTGGGAACTAAGCAGCTTCACCTCCACTCCTATGATTTTTCTGTGGGTTCCACCAGTGCCTGCAGTAGGATATGAGTTCGGATGGTGCACACTCCTCTTAACCCTTTCAGGGCTGAGCACCACATTCTGCTTTGAAGGCAGTTTCCTTAGTGCTGCTGAAGATAGCTTAAGTCAATGACTGTATTCTAGCACAGAGTGACAGCGATCCCCTGCTGAAATGTAGGAAGTGGCAAGAGGCAGTGTCTTGGTAAACTGTCCCCGGGCCCAATGTGCTGATCAGACATGGTTTAGGAAGGCAGAATCCATGTATGAACACAGACGCTAAAATGCACCATCATTCAGAATTTGGAAGGAAGAACAGTCCAACAGCAGCTTCTGAATGGATATTCTCTAGAAGAGGGGCATGTCCATAATGAAGTGCTTCATTACAAGTACTAGAAGACTGATGTCCCTATGAAATGGCAAGGAAGGAGTTAAGTAAAAAGAATTACTTGGATTATTCCAGCTATACAGAGAGACCGCCACGGAGTTAAATGAAATTTGACTGCAGGAGTTCAGCTTGACAGGGACAGCATTATATTCCTCAGCGTTCAAGGCTTTCCAAAACATAGGGAAATGAAAAAAGGAAACGAAAGGTATTGAGTAATCTAAACATTTTTGGTTTCTGGCCACTGTACTTGCTAAACTGGGATACATAAACTTCCCAAAGACTACATAATACTAAAATTCTGCACAAACTATTCTATCTTGGCTAGAACTTTTCTGTTACCAAACCTAAAAAGGCAATACCTTTGTGCAAGCTGCTACTCACTTACAAGTACTAGCTAGCTCACATCAGAAAAGCATAGAATCAGACACCAGAAACCAGAAGAAACCCAACTATGAAGTGACGCTCTTTACTGCTCCTTTTGGCTGCTTTGCTGCACAGGCTGGAATTTCTGGAAGCAATGACTCCTGCTTATGAAGAGGAAATGATGCTCAGAGTAGAAGGCAGATCAGGGGGATGAGAACTGTGAGACTGAGCTCTGCTTCTCAAACTTTAATACCACCACTTGCTACACCAGCCTTGTATTATGTGCAGTAATCAACAGTGGGGATTCTGTAACCATACTTTTCAACTTAAAACAGTACTGGTAAATTCTATCCTTTTTCAATAGTTAAAACCAGTCAAGACAAAACTTATTATTTCTTATGGCCAACCTCAACAGAGCACATCCCTATGACCAACTGCAAAGCACACATTGTTCCAAGGGGTTTGTGTAGGGAATAACCTTTGAAAAGCATGTAGCAAACCTATGACATTGTTTCCGGTTTTGTTCCTAAGCAACCCTTACAAATGACAGAGGCAGAATAAAAAAGTGATACATGCTTTGCAAGTTAAGACAGTCAACAGGGCCATCATGGAGTACTACACCATTGCTTTCAATTCCCTGAAGAAACTGACTGATAGGAAGAGAGACTGAAGCTTTTCTAGTATTCATGTAAAAGTAACACACAGAGGGTCAAAGTATAATGTCAGCGATCCGTCCAGTTCCCCATCTGGGCTCCACCAGAGGTGAGGGAAAGAAGAAAACTTCTTTCAGAACTACTGAGGGTAGCTCTGTGACAATTTCTACCCAATGCCCCCAAAGCAACCAGCTTTCGCCTCCAAAACCAGTGCTGAACAGCAGGTAGCACTTAGAATTAGAGAAACAGGCACAATGAACCGAAGCAGCAGTATTTTCACCTATGACAAGCTTCTAGATATTTTAGTTAATTATTTAAGCAGTAAACAATTCTATATAAGTTCAAAGAAAGCTTCTTACAGCTAGCCAAGTAAGGCAGACAGAGCTTCCTCAGTACAGTTGCCCTGCATGCAAAACATTTACCTTGAGAAGGCTGTGATCTTATCTCTTCTGGTGTTACAACAGGCTGGTAGAGCTTCTGCATATTGAAAACATAGGAAAAAATCTGAAATACCCTCTTGGTTTAATAGACACATAATATACACATGGCAGTCAAAACAATGGAAAAAGAGTAATACAAGGAGATGGTGGCAGAATTACTTAGACTGGAAAGAATGTACTAGATGCAGAGTTCATATTTACTGGAAACAGTGTTCTGTTCAACAGTTCAGCTCACTGCAAACACGTCTCCAGAATCTGCTTTAGCTTGCAGAATTATAATTACTAAAGCATGAGAACTAAACTGAAAGCCAGCATTTTGGAAGAAGCATTGCCACCTGCTGCACAACTGAGGAAAAGGAGCTGTTCTGGATTCCAAGGAACAGTTCAGAAAAAAAACAGGACACTTTCACAGACTAGCAAACTCAGAGGATATGTTAAGGGTACGTTAAGGCAAGAAGCTAAGAAAACGATTTAAGTGACCACGTTGTAGTCTTACAATTAATTATGTAATAAGAATACTTTCCTAAACAAACCAGGTTCTCTGGCTTTTTGTCCTACTGTGAGTCTTGTGACTTGGTATCAGTTAATCATCACACAAAGTTAACTAATAATGAATGTAACTAATATTTAGTTATACCCAAGGTGGAATTTTAAGTAGCTACCAGGAAGAATGAAACAAAGCAAAGACTTGGGAACGCACATTATATCATCTGCAAGTCAGTATTTTTCTCTACTTCAGGAACTGTCCTTCCATCTTCTTCAACCAAAAGGAGTAGGAAGAAAACTAATTATTCCTCCCTGTAGTTCTACCAGAGCAATTTTTTCCCAAGTTCATACACCTTATTAGCAAGTTTACAGTAACAACTCCAAGCAGAAGAACAAACATTGCTTGCATGATGCTCAAACATAATGTATTGACTGAAAACCTACAGGACAATCTCTTGCTTTGGCAGTTATAGGGAGATCACCACACTTAATGAGTAGCTTTCTCCAGATAAACACTATGTCTTGATAGTTGCTCTTTATGCCTCAGAAAACATGCCTCATCACAGGAGTAACTAGGGTCAAAAAAGAACACAAAAATTCCTCAAACAAAAGCAGAGAAGCCACTAGTAGAAGTAACTGGGGGTTGTGGGTGGACACACTTCATTTACAGAGATAAACAAAAAACTTTCTATATTTTGCAGACACTTCATTAAAATAATCATCTAGTTGCGTGGTGGTATAAAATTCGAAGATATCAGCAACACAAAAAAGGTGGCATGAGAAGCATCCTAAATAACCAATCCACAATGTGACTTGGGTACAACATAGATTTCCTTTTGCAGAAAAAAAAATGAAAGATCTTGTTAAATCCTGGTGTTATGCAATTAAGATTGTTCATTTTACATACTTGATATATTGACAAAAGAGAGATCCCAAAAGGCAGCCCGTGTTAGAACACCTATTGGAGATTTACAACAAACACATACCCATGCACTGTTACTGTAAATCATCTGTGCCTGGCCTTACCTAGAGAGTGAGTTACTTTTGCAAATTTTAGTCCTCAAAAAGCAATGCAGGGTCTTAAACAACTTCCTAAGAACAATCTGTCTGCTTTTGCTACTTGTTCTTCTCCCTGCTCCCAAAGAAAACTGGCCTCTAATTGATCAGCAAGAGGTAGGTCTAACATAACTGCAGGAAGGAAATTTAGCAACCAAGGACATTACTGGGTTGTTCAATGCCAGCGATTACTTTACACTCAGTGTCAATAAAAAAGAGACATGACTGCACCTACTCTTGAATCCACTCTGGGCTTTCTTTACTGAATGTACTTACTCAATGTAGTTCTTAGCTCAACAAAAGTGCTTAAGAAAACACAGACATCTTTTTAACAGTCTTATACTGCACATGATAGTATCTGCGTGCATAATAACCTTTAGTACTTCAACCAGCTTTCAGCCAAGAATTAAAAAAAAAGCATATTTGACAGGGTAAAAAGGTGTATACTGGTTTGTGACTCATGAGTGATCATGTTGAAGCAGGCTGCTTAAGTAACTTGCTGAACTGTGACACAGGCCAAATTCATTCATGGTCACAACACTTTGTAATAATAGTAGCCCTCGTTTTACTGAAGAGCCAATTAATCCAAAAAAAAAAACCCAATTTCATTACATAACAAAGAATCAAAAGCAACTATGAGAAGGATAGTTTTATAATTTATTTCTTCAAGTTACATGTGGTCAGGAGCTAGTACATGCAAAGGTTTTCTGAAAATCTTGTATTACTCACCAACATCTCTTGCTCTGCTTTCATGGCTTGGACAGCATGTATCAGTATCTTTTTAGGCCACTGCTTACGCTTTGTTGTGGTCTCCACTATTACTTCATCAAATTCATCTTCAACAACTTTAATGCTGGAACCTAAAAATGATGAACAGAGAAAGCTATTGTAGGAAGTCTCCTTTTTATTTTTTTTTTAATTTGAGACAAATTAATAAGGAAAAAACAAAAGCTTTAGATCTGAAATAAGAAATCATGTATTATTATCAGTGAAGACACATTAAGCATGTGTCTGGACTCTCCTTGTTAGGCAGTACAGAAATTGGAGCACAACTTGATGTTGGCCAATTACTTCTGAAGTAAATCAGCTTGGGGGCAGGGAGGCAGAAAACCATCTGGTCAAAATTCAAAACCTTATTTCTCTATGAACTCTGAATCTGTGCAGAAAGCCTCTCAGATAAATGGCTACCTTTTGAGACTGTTTTTCAATTGGAGAAAAGCAATGCAAGTTGCAGCAAGAAAAATGGTTTATCTGTGTAACTTACAAGCATTGAATAAACATCAACCGTAATCTGGAGCCTAACTAATTTTATATTATATAGAGCACAAATAAGTTGTTTGACATGACAATATACAGTGCTACCCTAATGAAACACGGTGCCTGGAAATACTCTGCATCCTGATGACATCTGTAATTACCAATCATAAGAAGTTTGCAAAAACTAAACCATGTCTGCTTTCAACATCTGAGGCCCAAGAGACCATATGTGGTAGGAGCTAACTTTCATATCTTACTTTTCTCACTGTATTATTAAATACCTACAACATTTTCAGCTGTGAACTGGTGTTTTTACTACTGCTACCCTACGCTAAAGGTATTACCTTCTCCAAGATTACTTTTAAACTTTAAAATTTTAAAAGTTTAAGATACTATTTTAAAATTGGTTTCAAAATTGAGACAAGTAAATGCTGCACTTTCCTGACATCACATGACATCATTACAAACTATACAAAAAAGTTATACATGAAAACAGAATTAACTGCTCCATCTTATATTCTGTGTGCAACTGTGAGGTAGTGCATATTTCTATTATTATTCCTTTTGCACACTCATAACTTTTCTTCCCCAGCAGAGATTTGAAACATTGTCAGTACTCTTGCACTTTTAATTTTCAATTTAATTCTGCACACTCTTTAGCATTTAAATTCACAGTTCTCAGTAAGGTGACAAACACACCTTGAAAACCATTCAATGTTTTCAATCTAGTGGTAAAGAATGGATTTTGAGCACCCTCTCTTGGTCAATCTGTGCAGAATAGTGTGACTGTAAACCTCAGTAAGGCAAAATCAAGGTTTTAAGAGTCTGGGTTTGTTTTCAGATCACCATTAAATCATTTAAGTATAGAGAGGAAAGACTTCAGCCACTGGTCAACATAATTGGAAAAGGCATAAAATGCCAGATCACTTGGTGATTCAAACTGGATCAGAGATAGGCACATAAGTAAATTCATGTCAAATTAAAAAGCACAATACAGTCCTTACATTGGCTTTACACCATCTGCAAGATGTCAGTATCTTAGCAGGCATAAAGCTAGCCTTGTAAAGAAAAAGAATAACCTAAATGAAATAATATTCACCTAGGCAAAGCTTTCCTGCTAAGAAAATCCTGTTGAGAATTTCTAAAGAAATTTGAATTAGTGAAGAAATTTTGCATCAGGAGACCAGTGCACTTTTATTTTGTAGTCAAAGGAGTGGGAGTTTATCATTCTAGAACTTTAACTGCTGAAGCTTCCTGACTAAAAAACAGTTTAAGGAGCTTTTTATTGATAGCCAGTTCAATGTATCTGTATTTTGAGTTCTGTGTTAAGTGTAAAAAGCATCAAGATGTAGGAAAAAATTACCTAATGGTAGCACATGGTAGCAAATTAATCACACTGAAATTTTCTTTGGACACCAGATTACAAAGGATCTATCTACACTGCTATTATTCAAAAGACAATTATAGACAATATNCTGAATAGTAGCAACAGACATACTACTAGAGTCTCTTGACAAGAAGGGATCTTGGCCAGTGTCCTCAGCACAAAATTGCTCAGGCTGGAAGGCCCCCCCAGGAGGGCTCTACTGACTCAAGCCTCCTGAACGTGGCAGGATCAACACCCAGGTTGCTCAGGTGCTTTTGTCCAGCTGGTTCTTGGAAGCCTCTAGTGCTGGAGACTATAGAAGCTCTTTGGGCAACCCTTTCCAATATATATGGTTATACTAATAGTGAATTATTTTTACTTCCTTACATCAAGTCAGAGCCTGTCCTTTCCATTCGACCCTTGCCTCTGGTTCTCCCACTGCACATCTCAGTAAACAGCCTGGCTCCATATTCCCAGTAACCTCTTGTAGGTGCTGGAAAAGCTAGCTTGTCAAAACCCAGTCTCAACTCACTGGGCAACTGTTCCAGTCCTCTGGCTAGCCTGGCAGCCTCTCTGATGAGCTCACTCCAGTTTATCAACAACTTTCCTGTATTGGAGGGGGTCCAAAACTGAGTGCATAACTTCAGATGTGCTCTGGCAAGTGCAAAGGAAGGGGAGTAAAGCCAAATAATCACTTCCTTGGATCTACTGACTACACTCCTGCAGACAAAATATACCACGCTTACTCACAGTCCACCAGGACTCTCAGGTCCTTTCCATCCTGCACCTCTGCATGGGGTTACCCCTTCCCAGGCTTAGAGCTTCGGTTTTTGCCCTTGCTGATTTTCATGAAACTCCCACATACATTTCTCCAACCTGTTCACATTCTACTGAATGGGCCTACTCTTGAGCATATTCACTGCATCTCACCCTGGTTGAGATCAGCTGCAAGCTGGGTGAAGACGCCTTCCATATCCTCCTCCAGGTCACAGATAAAGACATTAAAAAGGACACATCCCAGAATAGAAACTCTGCTTGCAATCAGCCTTGATGTAAGAATATGAACCATTAACCACCACCCTCTGAGCTCACCCACCTAGACCATAACATCCTAGCTTGGATGCTCTGGGAGGCTGTGTCACTGAGTACTGAAGCAACAGGCCACAGGAAAGGAATTTTCACCATCAGGGCTGTCAAACACAGAAACTGACTGCTCGGAGGGGGCAAGAAACCTCAGAACGTGGATCCTATTGCTGTGTTCTGGCTTAAAAAATAGATTACTTTACCCTATTCTGTTAAATTCTGCACAGTGCTGGAACCTGATGAAACAGAACACACTCTTTCCTAACCTCCTGAATGAAAAATCCGTGTCAGAAACACCAACTTTAAAAGCTTGTTGTAGACTTCCATGTAAGACAGCTGCCATTAAGTTTAGTTAAACTTTATCTTTTTTTTCATGTTAGTATCAGGTACTTTGGGATTCTGTCAGCTGTTTTTCTCTGGTAATCAAAAACTTATCCTTTTAAGTTACGTATGCACCATACCAATGATAGATGGAACTTGTGCCTCAAGATCTATCTGTGCGGATCCTGACATTAGTGTCAAACAGAGCAAGAGTCCCTCAGATAACGCCATTTCCCCCTGCCCTGGATACAAGTCCCTACCCATCTCGGTCACCCTTCTTTTCATTTACAAATACCGCTCTGCAAGAATCACGCTCGCAAGGCAGCACCTGAGATCCTTACACGGGCACATCCAAGCTGTAGTGTGACCACGGCAGCTCCGTGAGCACCCTCACCGCCACGGACAGCTCAGGGCAAAACCACCCAACTAAGTAAAACCCAAACAAATCCACCCGGCAGAAAACCAACGCAAACCCGCACATACCGCTCTGCGGCTCGGAGTCGTCTGACGTCTCCTCCCAGGGCCGCCCATTGATGGTCACGTTCTCCCGCACCGCTGTTTCAAACTTCTGCAAGACACGGGGAGGCCTGAGCACCCTCCGGGCTGTACAGGTACACAACCTCTGCAGCTGGACAGCCGCGTCCCGCCCCGCCGCCCTGCCCGAGAACGCCTACAAAAACCCTCTGAGCTAAGGGCTGGCACCGTGTAACG
>VXBZ01009634.1:515245-563322 GCA_013399135.1 Heliornis fulica | reverse complement strand
GGGAGGGGGGGGCGGCCGGCCGCGACCCTCCCCCCCGCCCCCGCCTCTCTCCTCGCTTTTTCCCTGCCCAGCCTCCCGGCCTGGCCTTCAGGCAGGTGGGGGGGTTCTGTGTGCCGCAGGCAGCGGTGTCAGCGCTGGTCGTGGTGTCGGAACGGGCCGGGGAGTTCCGGAGCGTCGTGGCGCTGTCAGAGAGGTGCGAGTCCGGCGGGAGCCCCGGCGCTCACTCGTGTCCCGGCCGCGGGGTGCGTGTCTGGCGGGACAGCAGGCGGGGGACACGCCGCGCTCTTCTTTGGCCAGGCCGGCCTTTCCTTTTGACTTTAAACTGAATTTCTCTGTGGTTCTCGCAATGCCGGTATCTGTTCCGTGCCTAGATTCCCAGGGTTTGTGTTGCCGTGCCTGGGAGTCCATCCGGTCCAAGAGGCTTCTCCAGAGGAACAGCGCAGTGTTACTTTGGAGGTAAAACAGGAGCCCGGGACTTCTCGGCAGATGCTCCGGGCTGCCTGGTTGAACTTCAGATTTGCCCAGGGATTTTTACATGGTTCAGTAATACCGAAGACAGAAGGTACCAAGTCCCAGGGTCTCTTAGCACAGCCATTTGGCTGTGTTCATCCTAAAGCAGAATTGTTCACTGGAGTCATTTGGCCGTGTTACTGCAGAGAAGTGGAGCTCTAAATCCCAAGGGAGAGCTTTGTTCTGAGCCAGCAGGGCGCAGGTGTCTGCAGAGGTCCCTCTCTCTGTGTGGGAGATGGAAGGTGACAGTTTCTGCCCTTAGCCTGGAAAACTTGCAGAGCTGTCTGCAGCCCTTTAATGTTATCAGGCTTTTTTTATGGGCCTTGTTTTAATTACCTCTTACGCTCCTGTGGAAATGCCAACTTGAGATGAAGGATCATGACGTAAATGAAGGAAATCCTGCAGGTTTCTAATACAGTTTCACAACTCACAGTAATGGTAGGTTTTGGGTTACAGACTTTAAGAGCAGTGATTGAAACTCCAGTTTAATTGTAATGGCAAGTTCATACCTCATCTGTCTTGTAGAAACAATGAGGGTTGTATCTCTGATTTGTTCTTGCAGGATCTGGATGCTGCATTGCCACTCATAGAATGCTACAAAGATAAACTGGTGGGGATTGGAGAAGTAAGTGTAATTCTGTAACTTGTTTAAAAGTCTGTGGCTTTGGCAGCATCTGTCATCAGAATTACAAAAACTTAGTGAATACTTTGTGTATACAACAACTATGTCTGTCAGTCTGAACAAGTGCCAAGTCTGATCTATACATCTCTTCGTGTACTTTCCTTCATAGATTGGCTCAGTTCTGTCTCCATTATCATTGCTAGGAAATAGATGGTATTTATGGTGGTGGATTTAATAGGAAGAATTGCATAATTATGCTATATCATTTTATATCCAAATGTCTTTCTGACACATTTCACTCTGGCACAGTGACATGTTGAGTCACGTTGTTATCCTCATTCAGATCTTTCCTGACTTCTTCCCTGACAAGTTTGGCTAAGCTGTGATTTTGGGATGCCTCACAAACTTGTACTGTCCTTTTTCCATGTGATCTCTCATCTGTTCTGTATCCGTGTGTCATTGCCTGTCTTAACATTTGTTTGTAAACTAATGAAGGCTTGAAAGCTTTGGGGTAAAGTCTCCCTCTTGTGTGTGTTGGTAACAGAGGGATTAACAGATGGTTCTACACTGGCTGCAGATATTATTGGGGCAGCTTTCTAGCTAAATTTGCCATGTTCTGCTTGAGCTGTATATATCAAGGATTTTGGTCAGTGTAACTGTATATGGGACTGCTAAGAGGAGCTGTTAATTGTGCCTGAACATACTTAGATTTAAATAAAAAAGTAGGCAGCAGGCAATTTTTGCTTGAGGTTAGGTCTGTAAAATTTTTTCACTTCTCTTCTTGTACTGTAGGTTGGACTAGATTTCACTCCCCGATTTGCCAGCACAGATGAACAGAAGGAAGGACAAAGACAGGTTTTAATCAAGCAGATTAAATTAGCAAGAAGACTGGATTTGCCTTTGTAGGTTTTGTTTATACAGCAGGAGAATTTGCCAGATCTCATAACGTGGAAATATTTCCCAGGATTTGTAGTTACTAAGAGCCTACAGAACTTTTCTTACATGGATTAAACTGGTGTTAATGTCCTGTCAATCTCCAGTTTGAGATTAAATTACAGAATTTGCCTTGTGTTTGCACTTGAATACTGTGGTCTTGTATGTCATGTCTTTGCTATGTTGTTGCCGTATCTTTACTGTTGCTAAAATGATTCACACATATGTCTCTAGAATTTTCCCCTGATAAAAGGTGTAATATAGATTGCTTTCTTCCCAGGCTGCTGTTCGTTTTTTCTTTTTTCTTTTCTCTTTTTTTTATTATTATTTTTTATTTTTATTTTGCGTAAACACAAATGAACTATTTTTGCTGAATTTCCTAATGCTGGCCTCTGCTTGCTATGCAGAAATGTTCATTCCCGCTCAGCTGGAAGACCGACCATCAATCTCTTAAAAGAACAAGGTATGTGTTTAGTGCATTTTCTCTGTGATGGTTTTGGCACAACTGAAGAATTCTGCTGACAATGTCCTCCCATCAGTTTGTGTGCATGGAACTTGGGAGGAATAGTGCAGAGTCTGTAGTTTTTTTTGGTTTTTTTTTTTGTGGGACTGAGGTCCTGCAACTGGGGTTGGAAGCTGACATAGCAGATGTACCATAAACACTGCTAATGATTTTGTTACCTCTTTTCTCTGAGGTGCTACAAAAGTGTTGCTCCATGCATTTGATGGGAAGCCATCTGTAGCTATGGAAGGGGTGAAAGCTGGATACTTCTTCTCCATTCCTCCTTCCATTATAAGGAGTGACCAGGTAACGTTTAAAGGGGTTTTCTCCTTCTTGGTGCTCGGGGATTGCAGGTAATAGCCAACAGCTTATCACAATGGCAAGCATGACTGTTTTCACTGTGCAGCTCAAGAACATGCTTGTGTTTTAAGGCTGTACAGTTAATGTGGGACCAGCAGTATTCACGCCTGGTTGCTGTCACTGGACACTTCTCAGTAGAAGTTTCAGTTGCTTATGGTGTTGCATGTTTTTACTTCAGCTAAATTTCTACCTGGGGATTTTGCCTTCGCTAGAATTTTTGGGGAAAATTTTGGCTAAAATTGTTCAGCTGTTCCTGAGAAATGAGGGTTAGGAAAATAGGCATATTTTTTTCTCATTTTAATGTGGTTCCTGGTGAACTCTTCTTTAGAAGCTTCTATCGCTGTACTCTTTTGGAATAGAGACATGACATGGCGGGAAAAAAAAGACTAGTTTCTACCTCAGTGCTGTGGCACTTTTGATTCAAAAGGAAATCCATTTATAATTGGCTTCATTACAGACCTTTGAAAAATTCTGATCATCACAAGGTGCATTCAGCAAAAAAAGCAGCTAAATTGCTTAAAGACAGCGTTGGTCATTCAGGCCATGATTTGGTAAGACTGCTTTTTTAATTTCTAGCCTGGGCTGCTGCAAGCAGCTCTAACTTGTTTTAGGGTAGCAGTCCGTATCCATCCTGCACCATCATCACTTTCTGTGATCAGCTCAGGAAGTTTCCCTTTCTTGTAAGGGATAGGCAGGATTCAAGTGGAGGGGGTGTGAAGGATGAATAGAGATGGGGATGAGGCATGGAGCTTGGAGAAAGCAAATGGGTTAAGGGTTAAAAGTGGAGCAGGGTGAAAGGATACACAAATAATATCTATACAGAAAATTATTATTTGCAGCTATAAATCTAAAAATTGTTTTGTGCAGTATGGTTGCACAATTTAATAAATAGCAATGAATTCAGTGTTTAGATAATAGTACTTCAGAAGTTTAGAGAACTGAATAATCCTAATTTGAGGGGACTTCTTGAGCTGCTCCTGGTATTCTTGCTTTCATTCTGAAATTGTTGATTAAATTGCCACAGTGGCACTGAAGATTTTCAAAGTTGTTTATAAATGCAGAGGATATCTTCCTTTCATACATCTCTTTTCCACAGGTCTAAGTGCATAAAGTATTTAATAGCTGTTTTTATTTTCTTCAAGAAGCAGAAACTTGTGAAACTGCTACCTCTGGAAAGCATGTGCTTAGAAACTGACTCTCCTGCTCTGGGTCCTGAAAAACAGGTGAATGATTATTTGGAGGACTTCTATATATGTATGTGCAAACCCACACCTTAGGGAGGTGAGCTTTGGGCATGGGAGAGTGAAGCAGTGCAAGCATGGACAAGGTGTGAAGATTTTGAGATGAACAAGTCTGTGTTCCTGAGGCTGGGCAAAGAGAAAAAATTCCAGGAATAGGCAAATGGGAAAATAATAAAAAAAAAATCATAGAGTCATATAGGTTGGAAAAGACCCTTAAATCAAGAACAGGTAGGTGTGTCTAATTTCTCTGTCAAAGATCCTAGAGTCCGACTGAAGTTGTGTCAGGACATACTGAATCGGAAACACCTGTTACCTGTAGGAACCTGTAACTTGTTCTGTTGTGTTGTTTTTTTTTCAGGTGAGAAATGAACCAAAAAATATTTATATTGCTGCAGACTATATTGCCAAAACTAAAGGAATTCCAGTTGAGGAAGTTATAGAAGTGACTACACAGAATGCACTGAAAGTATTCCCCAAACTTTGCAACTTTATTCAGATATAGACTTAAAAATTTAAATATGTGGTATTGCAGAAACTATTATTTATGTTATAATAAACAAAATCAACACACACCTTGTCTTAACGTGGCGTTTTACTGAGCTTAAGAAGTGAGCAGTGTGCTGTGCATAGTTTGGATACTGAATTTCTCAAACACTTTCTTCGCTACACATGGTTGTCCTCTCTTAGATGTGATAAAGCCAGGTTGCTCACTTGCATCACCCTGATGTCTCCAAATGAATATTTGGTAAAGAGCAGCACTAGGAGAGTGTCACTTCAGTTTCTCAGATGCCTTGCTCAGCTGCTTCTAGCCTGGGAGATGGCTAATGTGCAATGCTTTGTGATTGCTGAATGGCAGCCACTCAATTGGGGGCCCACTCATGATATGTAAGCTCCTGTTAGGGCCTGCAGACTGCACATCCCTTTCTGAGCCATACACACCAGCTGGACAGATGTGTATGTTGTGCCAAATGGTGCAGAAGCAACTTAGTTACTCAGGTTCTCACTAGTTTGGGAAGGGTGTGCTTTGATTTTTTTGATTTATTTTTTTTTAAATCATATTCAAAGGGGCAACCCAAAGTTTGGTCTTATTTCAAGGACTTGCTTTGTCATGCCCTATTCTGACTTCATCTCATGAACCTTTTGAGGTTTAGGACTGCAAGGCAAGGGTTTAAGTGCTTTTCCTGTCTTTAGAAGGATACAGATGACGAAGGTGTCAGCTCCCAGGAAGGATAAAAGAAAGAAAGGGAACAAAGTCTTTTAAGTGATACCCCTTCTCAAACTTTTGGTTTCCTCTACATATTCTTCCTCAGTTTGTTAAAACCACATTGTCAAAAGGGTTTTGGGGGTTTTTTGCTGTCTTTACTGGGACAGCTGTGGTGGTCTGCTTTTTGCCTAATTGACTTACTAAGTTTAAACGTGCATTCCTAAACAGTTTTCAGCTTGTAGCAGACAACCAAACTTGAATAATTTGTCTATTTTACACTGTGAATTCAGATCAGCAAGCGCCTGAATCGTTGCTGAACGTTTCACCCATGGCAGTTAGACCCGTTTGTTACCTTGGATCTACAGGCAGCATTTCCACCCCACTGGATGGACAGAGCTTGCCTCAAGATGGTGCTAGGGAACAGCTGTGCAATAGCTTTAAGCTTATTAATGTGATTGACATTAGTGATTAAGAATGAAGTTGTGACAGGAGATGCCAGACACCAGGCAGCCTTACTTCCTGCTGCCTGTGTAACGGGAAGGTTCCCAGTGTTGCATGAGAATGCAGTTATGTATGGAGATGCTCCTGGTAAAAGCAATGCCAAAGTGTTTGCAGAGTTTTTGCCTAGTTACCAGCCTCTGGAATTCTGAAATTCTTAGCCTTGGGTGAAAGCACTGCTTCTGTAAGAGGGGTAACGTCAGGTATTTAGTCTGCTCAAAACCTGGCTGGCAGCCAAGACAAGCACACTGCTGTTTGCTCACTCCCCTCCCACAGTGGGATGAGGGAGAGAATAGAAAGAGAAAGAAGGTAAAGTGTGGGAATATTCCTTGTCCAATTATCCGGATCCAGGAATGCAAGAATCGGAGACACGCTTGGGAAAGAAAGCCCACCAATATGGTTAATTGCAATCAGTCCGGTTTATTGTCCGTGCAGCAGTGATTAATATACCAAGCAACCACATTCACGTGCTTATAGCTTTGTTACTATTGGTGTTTTACTATTAGCCATGCATCCCACCGACTCAATTCATTGGTTAAACACAAAGTCTCCACGTGGATACATCCTGACACAGACATCCTTCAAGTTTCCTGCTTCGACATCTGGGAATTGTTTTATTCCACATTCTTCACATTCTTCTTCCTCCTTGCTGACTGCCCCTTGATAAACAGAAACCTTGTTTATGGCCCTAACATCCACTTACTTTACCGTCTCAGCAAAGGCTGGATTACTCATTTGTCTGCTACCAGTTAGAAATCCTTCCACAGTAAAGCTCATGGGTGGAGATACAGACAGTTTAATAAGACGGAAAAGGAAGAGAATGATAATAACAATAAAGGAATATATGAAACGATGCACAGCGCAGTTGCTCTCTGCCAAGAAACAATGCTCAGCTAGGTACTGAGCTGCTCTGCCTCCCAGTTATGTACAGAACATGACATCGTATGGTATGGACTATTTCATTGGCCAGTTTGGGTCAGCTGTCCTGGCTGTGTCACCTCCCAGTGTCTTGGGTGCCCTCCACCTTCTTGCTGTCAGGGCAGAATGAGTAGCTGGAAAGTCCTTGACTGCTCAGCAATAACCAAAATACTTGTGTGTTATCAACATTCTTCTCACCCTAAAGCCAAGCCACAGCACTGCACCAGCTGCTAGGAAGAAATTCAACTCCATCCCAGCTGAAACCAGGACAGGGGGAGGAGCATTGCTCCCATTTGGACATAGCCTCACAATACCTGGCCTGACCTCTCCAGTCCATTTTGCTGCTGCAGGGTTGCAAAAACCAGTTGACCAGCTCATGTCTCACAGCTCCCAGTTTGTCAGGGCACTGCCGAGGGTGGACAGCCCTACATGGGATCTGCGGGACAGCTGTGTCCCCCAACCCTGTGGCAGCAGGTCCCAGGGGTGCTTGTGGTGGTATGGGAGCATGGTTGAGGCTGGAGAAGGAGGCACAGGGTTGCTTCCCCCCTGGCTGAAGGAAACCTGGCGTTGCAGCAGCCGTGGGTAGGGCAAGCCTGGCAGAGTGCCCGTGGCAAAACAGACCCCCTTTGTCCTCTCAAATCTGTGGTGCGGGAGCTAAGTCATGGTGTAGGTGGCCTGGCGCTCCAGAGTAGGAAAATGCGGTGTCATTCACAGCCCGTCTGCATCACTAACAGCAGACAAGGGTCAGAAGTAGCACCATTTTCCTGGTGCTGTTGGTTCTGCTGCCCAAACTGTGCCCCAGCTTGGGAGGGGGGCAGTGGCAGAGGCTGGGAATAAAGTTGTTGCTTTAAGTAGGAAATCCAGCTTTGTAAGGCACTTGCTCGGGACTGAGGGTAGCCAATGTACAGGGGTGGAGTAAGAACGGCTTCTGAGGCAGAAAACAGCGTTGATCCCTCAGCAGTCATCCTGTGTCTGCATTTCTGCCTGCAGTCCTGGGCTGATAGGCAGGACGGCTCGTGGGGGAGGCGTATGGCTGTGCACTGGGAAGCCCTCCATCCTCACAAAGGCTGTTCTTAGCAACATCAGTGTGTGCGCTGAGCCCTGCTGCAGCCTCTCAGGTGGTCTGGACAAGCCCTGTCCTGCCCTGTGTAGCACAGGACACTGGAGTGGTTGGGGACATACTTGGCGGGAAGGACCCAGAGCAAATTTAGCAGAATGTTCTGCTCAGCTTTCAGGAAGCCTGAGGGGAAATGAGAGAGAAAGCAGAGTTACCAGAAACCCAAGTTTTCTTTTCAGTCATGTCACTCATTTTGGGGGACACCAACAGCCCCGGTGAGCTGCATCACTTTTCCCTGGGATGCTACAAAGAGAAGACCTGCTTGTGCTTTGTGTTGCTCCTCATGTCCCTTTATCTTGTATGTGATCTGACAGAAAAATCAAGATAGGTTTGTGACTTCTTTGGCATAACTAGTGTCTTCAGAGAGCCTTGCTCATTAGTCAATGCTCTGTTATTGATGCGGCTCTGTCTGGTACAGCTTCTGCGTGGATAAAACTCCCCATGTTCTTTCCAGGCTTAAAATAATGCACACAGATGTGCTGTGTGTACTAGGAACTCCCATGTGCGCTTAACACCAGGCATAAATAATGAGGGGGATGCAGTGTGGCAGTAATGAGAAGGTACTTTCATTAGACTAATGCGTGGAGTTTGTAGAACTTCCAGAGAACTTCTAAAGTGGATTTGTCTGCTGAAAGAGACAAAATACTGGACCAGTCACTATGCCATCAGTGATTACAAAATCACACAGAGGTACTTTGCACCTTCCTTGTCTGATGAGTGCCTTGAGTCAGTAGCAGGAGCTGGAAGGACACTGAAATTCAACTCCTTGGCTGATGTCATTCCCTTTTGCTACCCATGTCAAGCTGTTTGCAGGACTTGTGTGTGTTGTAGTTTGACCCTGGCTGGAGGCCAGATGCCCACCAAAGTTGCTCTATCACTCCCCTCTTAGCTGGACAGGAGAGAAAATACATGTTGAGAGGCTTAGGAGTCGAGACAGGGAGAGATTATTCTGTAATTCGCATCATGGGCAAAACAGACTCAACACAGAATAAAAAAATCTAAACCACCATCTAATTTATTACACTACACACAGACAGAGAAACCACAGTCGGATAATGAGAAGTAAAACCAGATCTTAAAACACCTGCCCAAGCCCCTCTCTTCTTTGCAGACTCAACTTTATTCATGGTTTCTCTCCCTTCTTCCCTACAGGTGTCACAGGGGGAGATGGGGGCTTTGGTCAGTTCCTCATGAGTCATTTTCCTTCTTAGCAGGCCAGGGAGAGATGTTCCTCACACTCATTCCCTGCTCCAGTGTGGGGTCCCACCCATGGGAGACAGTCCTCCATTAATTTCGTCAATGTGAGTCCTCTCCCACGTGGCTTCAGCTCTTCACCAACTGCCACAGCGTGGGTCATTTCTGTGGGGTGCAGTCTCTCAGGCCCAGACTGCTCCAGCCTGGTCTTCACAGAGTCACAAGTCCCCCCCAGCAGACCTACTCCAGCATGGGCCCCTCTCTCCATGGGGAGCAGGTCCTGCCAAGAACTTGCTCCAACACAGGTCACAG
This sequence comes from Heliornis fulica, assembly GCA_013399135.1. Taxonomy (NCBI): domain Eukaryota; kingdom Metazoa; phylum Chordata; class Aves; order Gruiformes; family Heliornithidae; genus Heliornis; species Heliornis fulica. Next base: position 553,911 of record VXBZ01009634.1, on the reverse strand, counting down.
CATCTTCCATATGTCTCTGTCCACTCCAGCATAGGGCTTTTCCATGGGCTGCAGGTGGGATCTCTGCTCCCCATCATCTTCCAATAGCTGCAGGGGGACAACCTGCTCCCCCATAGTCTTCTCCATGGGCTGCACGGGAATCTCACCAGAACCTGGAGTGTCTCCTCCCCCACCTTTTTCACTGACTTTGATGTCTGCAGAGTTTCTTACATCTTCTCATTACCTTCTCTGGTGGCAAAAAGCAGCCACTTTGGGTTTTTTCTGTTTTAAATATGATTCACAGAGGCACTATGACCATCAATGAGTCCAGCCTTGGTCAGCGGTATGTATTTCTTTGAGCTGGCTGGTATTTACTCTGTTAGACCTAGGGGAAGCTTCTAGCAGCTTGTTGCAGAAGCCACCCCTGCAGCCCCTCTGCCTCCACCAGAACCTTGCCATGAAAAACCACAACATCATGGAACAAGATTAAAGAGATTTTGCGTGAAGGCCAAGTGACTTGCAGGAGTGAAGTGAGTATAGTGGAACTAAAAGTTTCTGAAAAAGTCAATTGAACTCCTCAGATCCTGGAAGTTCCCTCTGATTTCAGGACCAACAGCTAAGGCTCTGTCAATGGGCTCTATCTGTGCTCACTAAAACAGTCTTGAAGGGCTTTCAGTGGAACACCCTCCCAGCACCTTTCTTCTAAAATGTGGTTTTAGTCATGGACTGATGGCATGAATCTGCCGAACTCTGGGACAAACCACCAAGGTGATGAGTTTTTCCAGATTTCTGCATGGGAACAAGTAAGGAGATGGTGAGGAGGCCAAGTGGATGATACACTGTTTAATCCTGCTTTTTATTGTGCTAAGAGTTTAAACAAATTGACCAAAGACTTTTACTGGAGGTGCTTTCAACAGGCTCCTATGCAATGCATAGATAGGTGCTTTAGAGGCAAAAGCAAATAAACAATTGGCTGGAAATGCAACTTTCATCACTAATGAACGTCTGCTTTTGTTTGTTTTTTCATTAATGCAGGCTGAGGATTGAGCCTCTGTTCCCATTACTGAGCAGGAAGATGAATTTGAGAGTCACTGGCTTAGCAGAAAGGTTTGTTGTTCTTCCCTTTGCTTTCTATATGCAGTACAAAGGCATTGCCGAGATCAAAGGAAGGATACCAATTGTCACGGCACCTAGTTGTCTCAGCATCTTCCTCTTCAGCAGGTGGTTATCCATCCATTCATTTCCTCTGCTGAGGTTGGCTTTTCTATCAGTGTGGATCGGTTGGGGCATGGGCGTGACAGCCCTTATTGTCCTAACACACAGTGGGCCCAAATTACCTCTTTCAGGGCCTGGCAGATTTATATTTCCCCTGTTTGAGCTGCTGTGAATAACAGAAAAATGAGAAAACATAGTGAGGATCATGGCCCCAGTGAACCCAGGGCAGGGGCAAGAACTTCTATGCAACTCCCTGCTGTGATGAAATGCTGAGATGCTGAGATCACAGAAAGATGCTGCCGAGGTGCTTAATGCAAACACAGGAGATCGGTGCTGCTACTGCACCCATCTCTGCTGATGAAAATGGTGATGTTGCTCACTTGAGAAAGCAGAGATGGTCATGCACTGGGACAAGGAGTCTGTAGGAGTAAGGTGCAGCCGCCTCTGCCCTAAAGACCAGCATATGCATGGTGCCACCATTTTGCTTGGCTGCTGCAAGGGCTTCAGCATAGGGCCTCTGGCGCATGAAGTATTGTCGTGTAGTGGGGGCACAGGTGGCATCAAGGATCTTAAGGCAAAGCTTAAAAAAACCCAGAGAAGAGGCACATACAACAGAACAGGAACATCTGGCTTGCTTTCAAAGGGCTGTGGTCTGAAGAACGAGCTACTTCTGCAACAGCATTTGGGTCCACTTCCGACATACTACCAAAAGCACCAGTCAACATAAAAATAAATGTGCTCCATCTGCAATGCCTGGGTGAGGTAGTATGCCTACGTATACTGCCTTCAAAGGCAAGCAAGGCAGCATGGTCTCCACAGTTGTCGTCGGCAAACAGATGAGCCCAGACTGAGCACTAGCACCGTGGTTTGGCTGAGCTTCCCAGAACGGGAGTGAGTACACCCACTGGAAGCATCATGAAGCAACACTGACATGGGGGGAAGCAGTGCTACATCCCCTGTTTTGGAGTTGCAGGGGGTAAGACACTGAAAAGTGATAACATGGGCAGTGTGATTCAACCCATGATGCCCCAGAGGTACCTCCTGGCAGGAGCTGGGTCAGCATGTGGCCGATGTCGAGGGCTGACTGTTAACACCTGCTTGCAGAGTCACAGAATTGTAGGGATTGGAAGGGACCTCGAGATCATAAAGTCCACCACCCCTGCCAAAGCAGGTTCCCTTGAACAGGTCACACAGGTAGGCATCCAGACGGGTCTTGTATATCTCTAGAGAAGGAGACTCCACAACCCCCCTGGGCAGCCTATTCCAGCTCTCCGTTACCCTCACTGTGAAGAAGTTCTTTCATATAAAAGAGGTAGGAGAGTTGTTTGTACTATGGTCTGGGAAGGTGCCTGGCTCCTTCCCACGTTTATTTTGTATTCCTGTGACAGGATGCGGACACGGAGTTTAACTTATTATGCACATTCAGATTTTGTGTTTGCTCTTCTGGCTGTGCCAGGGCTGTATGTTCTGGCACCAAAGAGTGAAACAAGCCCTTGGCTCCTTGTCAGTGCCCAGCTGCAGTGTAGATAAAGTACACGTGTCCCCCACTGATAGAAGACAAGTTATCTCACAAGCAGCAGAACCAATAAAGATTTCTCTTTCCCCCAGAAGTTTGTGACTTCCTCATTGCAGCGATTCCAGTCTCCTACATGTGTACTGTGATACTCTTGCTACAGCCCAGCACTCCCAGTGATGCATTTTCAGTTCCATGTATGCCTCCCTGATCCCTGCCACAGTACTGCCAGTTCCTCTGCATACCCTCTGGTCCCTGCATGCCACAGTACCTCAGCTTTCTTCTGTGTTCATGTGGCCTCCCTGTAATTCCCTGGCTCTCTTTTGTGTCACCTACCTGTGCTTCTTGGATTGTCATTTTGGCACGAAGTAGCACATGCTGAGATTGGCCCAGAGCTGGCAGGTCATCTTTGGATAGCTGCTGGTATCAGACTCAACAGCTGGGTGTGTGCCTCCTCTTGGTAACCCTGAGGGGAACTGAAGAAAGGTTGGTGTCATCTGCAAGGCCAATGACTCTCACAAACCTACTAGGAACTTTGTATTTCCAAAAGCTCTGTCTGTCTGCCAAATTTTGTTGACTGCTGTTGTCTGCTGAGTTGTGGGTGTAGAGCAGGTTATGCATGACCATATTAACCGATTTCTATGGGAATGTGTATATTTTGGATGCTGTGTAGGTGGAATAGGACCTGCTGGTTGGGACCTCTTAGGTCTGCTCAGCACATGACCACTGGTAAACCTGTGAAATGGAAAGGACCTGGGATTATCTATCAGGAAGGTCTGTCTTTGTGAAGTGCACTGCCTGGAGAGGGCAGCTTTGAAGTCCTGATTGGCACTGGCTTATTGCTACAAATATATAGAGAGAACACTTCTGTGCTCAGGACATTTTTGGACACACAACAAAGGGGAAGGAAGCGAACAAATGGAGTGAGCACTGTGGGAAGAAGTTAAATGGAGCACTATGTGGGGAGCTCCAATCAAAGCCTCACTAGATAACTTCCCTTCTCTTTAGGGGTCATTATTCCTGCCTGGGAAAGTTCTGCACTACACAAGACCTCTGTGCTGAGTTGAGGCAATGGCAAGCACACGTGCAGTAAGCTCATGTGGTATATAAGATGCAGGAGTAGATGTCAGCATTCTTCAAAATCATCACTTCTGCACTTCTATCGTGTGCTGCACATCCATTACCAATCTGTGCGTGTGCTGTCAGGCTGCTCCGAGCTTCCTCTTGGCACCCTTAGGATACCTTGTTTTGAGAAGTACAGCTAAGTGCAGTGGTCTTGCTTCATCCCTGCTGGCTATGTGGATGCAGATTGTGGTGGGGCAGGGTGCACACTGAGGCGTCTCTCAGAGGACAGTGAGTGCTGGCCCTGCTGCCACCAGTGGCAGATAGAATTGAGGTCCATCACGAGTCCTGCTGGTAGAGGCTGTTTTGCCCCTGTCTCCCAGGAGTGGGAAGAAGTCTTCTTCCCACTTACCCTCCACTGCACATGGCACTGAATGGGGGCCTCATTGCTGGTAGTTCACAGGGAAGTTTCACCAGAGCATGGGACAATGTTGTGTCCATGCTCCATTTGCTGGAGCAGCTCCTGAACAGCTCTTGAATGGCCCAGAGTGAAGAAGGCATCAGCTTAAAAGGCAATGAGACAGTTCAGGGAGACCTGTTCCCTGGCACTGACAGTACCATTCCCCTGGGAAGGAGACCTCCCAAGACCAAGCTGCCAGTTGCCTTTCTCAGGGGTTTCCCAGCTCTTGGATGATGAGGCTCAGTTCAGCCAAATTAGGAAGAATGAGGTCTTTCTTTCTCTGCCTACCAGCAGTTACCTGGACTAGCATCCCTCCAGGACTCTCTGAATCTCTCTTTTCATTTTCTTCTTAAAGGGCTGAGTAATTAGGCTATTCAGGAACTGTTGGTAACAGACTAGACCCCTTTGTCCCGGACTGTCATTTCCATGATTTGCATTTCAAGATGCACAGTGATGCTGTGGTGTGTGGCTTTGTTTGCTGTGGCTCAGCTTGGCGCTCAGCAGTCTTTACAGAGCACATGAACTGGTTTATTATAGGATGTGGAGTCTCTCTTCCTGTTCTTTCAGAAATGCAAAGATAAACTGGTGTCTTAGTGAGGTAATCTGCTCCAATTTCTGCATAACCAGAGTTTGCTTGGTTTGACTATAAGCAAAAGGTAATCTCTGGCTGCTTATATATCTCTGCATGGACTTATAGGAAATGAGTTGGGTTTCAAATCCAACCTTTTCTTTTCCTGGCTAAACATCCATGCAGGGTAAAATGAAAACTGCAAAATCCCACAAGGTGGGTGGTTTTATAGGAGATGTCTGAAATGCTGGCTTGCTCCAACGAAGACACTGCAAGGGAGCTAGAAAAGCTACTTTGGATCTTTATCAGGAGTATTTTCACAGCTTATGTCACATTTTCTTGATTTTTATTCTTCATGTGTTACTACATTTCCAGGTATGTTGCCTTTTGGAGGGTGTTGGTTTCGGCTCTGTTTCTTCATTGCTAAGAACTTCTGCCATGCTCCTAGCCAAAATTGAGCTAGCAAAGGCACTGGATCCCCACAGTTTGAAGTTCATCATGTTTTGTTAAGTGTTAACTGGCTCTTTGTGAAGCTGGCTGGACTTCACTCCATGGCTTGTGTCCCTGCACCAGCAATGTGAGGAATAGCAGAGAGTCCTTGCACCACAGCAGGTTATAGAGAAATAACGGCTTGCCAGTGTGAGTCAGAGATCTTTCACACAGTGTCTCCTTCATACATCAGACTTTAACAGGGCTTGACACCTGTTTCCTGCATCAGCTTCACAGGCATCCTCTAAACAGCACTAGGGCTTGTTCTGAAGTTAAGAGTTTGTCCAAGGGTGAAATGGCTTGAGATGAAACAACCAGCAATACTTGTGAGCACTTACATGAAGAAGAGTGGTGTCCTTGCCACATGTAGACTAGAAAAATGTTCCTTTCTGTCTGTGTTTCTGCTAAGGCTGTAGGAGACTTCCCTGCTTTTCTCCCAAAGCAAGCTCTGTTTTATGGATCTTTACTTTTTCCCGTTAGCACCCTCACTGTTCTTCCAGCGATGACTGGGATATGCTTCCCTAGAAGAACCACTCAAGATTTAGACTTGTGATAATTACTCTCAAGGCTTCATTTTCTCCATCACACTACACGATGGAAAGGTTCACACTGAAGCAAGGAGAGAAGTGGGAAAGGGGGCCTGCTCTCACCTCCCAGGACTACTGCTAGTGATCCGCCTGTGCAAGGCTGTGGCACACGGATGTGCCTCCTGTCTGGTTAAACTCTTTAAAACTCTGTTTTGACTCAAGTTCAGGTTCCAGCCCTTGATATATGTAACTTGCAAGGGAGTGGGGTGAGGATGGGACAAAGAAACATTTGTTCTTATTTTTATAAATAAGCATACCACATGTGGTTTCTGTATGTGGGGAACGGTCATAGCTGCATTCACACATGTGACCAGGGCCCTGACAGAATAAACTCAAGTTAAATCTAGTTGGACACTTGCAAAAAACCTTTCTCAAACTTCAGATGGATGCAAATAGTAACAAAAATGAAATTACATGTGGCCAGCCACCTGGAAAACATATTTAGGAGGAAATCAAAGATCAGGTTTTCTGGAGCACTGCTGCTTTGTTGTGTGCTGTCTGCACAGTTTGGCCAGAAGGCAGTTTGAGCCAGCAGGAGAGGGTGTTTTGGGTGGAATCCACTGCAGCTATTCCACTTTATATATATACCCTTTGGACCCGGTGTAGCAGATACAAAGGTGTGGCTGGAAAGAAAGGCTGGGTGTTTATCCCAGCCTGCTGCTTTTGGTCTTTGTCCAGTCCAGGGGGAGTGGGAGCAGCTTCTGCTCACTGTGAACCCTCAGGCTGTAAGGGCCTGCTCACAACAGCATCAGCAGTGAGTCAGTGTGAAGGTTTGGGAAATCACAGCAGGATAGTACCCTTTCCCCAGACTGCCTGCCCTGTAGAGCTAATCTTGACCAAAAACCAGGTGAGGTCTTTTCCTTCGCCCTTCCAATAGCAAAAGAATATCCTCCATGGTAACTGTTCAGTGCCACCATCTTAATATGTGTTTCATGCATGTGCACAGCCACCAAAACTGATGGAAGCAGAGGAAAACTAGAAGGAAAAAGCAAAAGTCATGGCTGCATGCAGCAACAGGTGCAAAGCCTTCTTCTGGACCACACGTGGCTGTCTCCCCAGGTGACCTGTGCTCCTGTCTCCACTGTGCTCTGAGTGCCAGGATTAACTCTGCTCACCTCCACAGTTGAGCTTTTTATTGCTAAAAGGCAATTGCTTTCTAAAAGTAAACATCAGTTTTTAAGATAAGAATGATGGACTTGGCTTTTCTAAGGCATGTTTTTGCATTGGGCAGAAACACGTACCCTTGCTCGGCTGACAGGTGGGTGATTGTTTTCCTGAAGGAGGAAGGTAGGCATCACTCCTGGGTTTGTAACTGGGTATGGGACACTAGCTTGGAAATAATTTGGTATTGGAAGTGATCTGTGAGATCACTCTGTGCACATGCAGTAACTGTGCCCATTGCCTCTGCTTACACAGAGGTGATGCTAACACTTCTCTGCCTTGAATGGATGTCTCAAGATTCAGTAACGTCAAGACTGCTGGGTGGAAAGCACAGGGGTGCTGCTTAGTACTGAGCTAGTAACTGATAAGTAATTGCAGAGTACAGCGGAACAAGTATGTTAGAAGGAAAATCAGGAAAAAAGAAGAGAGGAAAGTACTGTAACTTTGGGGGAAGTTGTGAAGGTAGTGGAGCAAAACAGCTATTACCTCATCATTACCTGGTATAGTGGGGTGTTTTTTGAATTAGGGTAAGAAAATATGATTTCATAAGGTTTTTTCCTCCCTGTGGACTATTTTAATTGGATGTGTATTTTCCAAATTTTATACCTAATGTGAAAAAAAAGTATCTCTTTTCCATCAATGTAAAAACTATTACATGTATAAAGCATAAATATAAGGATGGCAGAGGATAAGAGCACGGGAAAAAGGCACTGTGGTCTTGGGAGAGAGGTAGCTGAGCAATTACAGAAAAGATTTTTCCTATATTTGCAAGTCCAAATATGGTCTGTGCGGGTGCTAATTGGAAAATGTGCCCACTACTAGTTCTCTTGTGACTGGTAAGAAATTAATTTGGTGGTACTTGCCTACCTACCAATGGGCCGAGGGAATCTCAGCAGGCATTTCAAGATATGGAAGGCAGGGTTAGCAAATCCAAGCTTAGCATTTTTCAGTGACTGTAGTCACAGTCATTTTATACTGACTGTATAAAATCTTGGAGTCATCCAAATGTCCTAATATGCAGCACTTGGATTGCTCAACTCTGCAGCTTGATCCCAGCTCCTTGTGTTTCTTACATATATTGTAGGTGTTCTGGGTGTATTGGTCTAGAACTTTGTTGGGACACAGCTTGTCACTCTGGAAGGGGTACAAGGTGGTTATTATTTTTTCTTTTTCTTACAGCCATTACAAGGCATGATCAAGTTAGTCCTTGCAGAGTTCATGAAAGCCATTTCAGCAGGGTTTTAATGGGACTGCATGAGCCTTGGGCTCTTGCCTTTCTTCCAACTATCAATTCCCAGTACCTGCATCAATGTAGTGGGAAAAGCAATACTAGTAGGGAGGGGGATTGACTGTGGCTGGTCAGGGTGGGAGGGTTACTTCCATGCCTTAGAAATGTCGATGCCCACATAAACTTGTTTTCCTTTGGAGTGAAAATGAGACATTGAAGACCTCATATAGCAGTTTGAAGCTGGCCATTGTACTCAAACAAAACTGCCCATTTTGAAATGAGGCTGATTCTTTTTTCAGTATTTCCCAGGTAAAACCAAATATTTCAACACTTTCTAACTGAAAGCTCAGTATGAAATTCACAGTGAAATGGTTTGGAGTTGATAAATGCAAGAAAGTTTCCCAAAAATTTAAGTAACATTTAGTGCCACAAAAGCTCAGCCTCTCCCATGCCAGTCCTTTAAAAGGTCTTGTTGTGGTGGGAACTTCACCTTCACAACCACCCATCCAGACATTGCCCAGCTCTGCTCTTGCCCCAGACTCTGGCTGCTCCATCACCTCCCTCTGAGCTGATGGAGGCACAAAGTCTTTTGCTTCCAGCGCCTTGGAAAGAGCTGAGCAGTCAGGAGAGTCACTGATGTTTTAAATCTGCCTAGGCAGAAGGAGGCAATAATGGGATCTCCCTACCCATACACTTAGGCTGCTGGGGAGAGATGCTGAAATGTTCTGAGCACAGTGCTCCCAAGTACGAGCTGGGTCGTAGCTGTGGTATTCCTGCAGCAGTGAGTTAAAATTGGCCTGTACCTTTCCAGCAGTTTTCTGAGTCTGCTTTCCAGCATCTACATCACTTTTGTTCTGTGTGTGGCTCTTAGGAGCCTGAGGTTCTTGTACAGCCAGAGGAGAGAAGTGAGCACTCGAGGCAGGGTTATTCTCAGGACCCAAGGTATTTCCTCTTCATTCCTCTCCTAAGGTTTCTAAAAACTATAAGCCGTTTGTACTGTTTGAGATCTTAATGGACATAGTCTGCTCAGCCTGGGTTTGCAGTTCACTGGAAATATAGGATTATCTCTAAAGGCTTGAGTGGTCTGAATGCCATTCTGGTACTGGTTTTACATGTTGCTGTAGAGGAACTGACCTCCTCATGGACTATTCTATCTTATTTATTTTCCTGCTTTCACTGTTAAAAAATTCCACTAGACAGCATTTGCTTCCCCATTCCCTGGTCCAAAGAGACATGGTAAATTATTCCCTACATTTATGCTCCTTTAAAATCCTTTTCCTATATTCTCTCTAAAATTCATGCCCTTTCAGAGCATTAGTGCTATCTAACATTTACATATCTTCTTTTTTACTGTTCAAGGATGTCGGGTGCTGAAGGTCAGCTGGAGGTGCTGAGTGCCCTCCATATCCAGTGGTGCCGTCAGCAGCTGGATGTAGCATTGAGTGGGTCAGTGTGCAGGCAGGTGGACGCAGAAGACCAGGCTCTTCCCAGCTGTCTAAACAATTGAATGAAGTAGATGTTGTCACTCACATAAAAGGCACTGGATGCTCTGGAGTTTTCCAAGCAGAGTAGCTGGTGGCTGTGGCAGTAAGGGTGTGGGTGATAGGGGCGTAGGTTTGTCTCCCCTGATAATACAAGTGAGGGAATTTTCTGTGAGTTATTCTGGATTTGCTGCTAATCTGGAATAATTTAGATCTTGCTAATGTGCTGCAAAAGACAACTGTTTGAAAGGGTCAGTGGAGTGCTTTTCCAACATATGAGCTCCAGCAAGGAGAGCCCCTCTTGATGTCTGTTCGAGTTCCTGTTAAAATGATTAACACTGTTGGAATGTTAATGCATTTTCCATAATGTATTATCACAGCCAGGGGCTTGGGCAGGCATCTTTTATTGTTTTTAGTCTAAACAAAACAAAACAAAAAAAAATCCTGCTGATTTTTAGTTACACGGGCAGCCAGCATCTTCCCCATGGGTGACCCATAGAACTTTAAAGAACATGGCTCTCTTCCTGCTGATAACTTCTTCAGAGAGAAACTGGGAACTTCAAGCTGTTACTAAATATTTGGTTTTCCTCAATAGTAAAAGTAGCAACATTTCTCAAGCGTGGGTGAGCAATCTGTCTCAAATACAAGCCCATTTCCGTACTTCAATAGCTCCAAATTCACATGTTTCTTCCATTTAAGTTTCAAAGGATGCGTGTACATGGACCAGGCAGGTAAGTTGCAATGAATCAGGTAGTGAAAGAGAGTTGGAAAAATTATGTTATGGTGTCTTTTCATGAGTGTAATGCTTTACATTGTTGTAACTCTAAGTTATCTGAGACTTCCTATAACTGGAGAGGATGTTTTATCCTTGTTCCTCTCAACAGTAGTTTCACCAACTAACTGCTTCAACATATATATTCCTCTGTAGAGGGGGCAGGGAGTGGGACCTCTCCGCATCTACAGCAGCCTACATCTCAGCAAGTAATTTGGGGTCCTGCTATAGCCAGTAGAGAAAACTCCTTGGAAGCAATTCCTCTCACATTACTGAATTCCTATATGCTAAGTTGATAAATCAGTTGCGTTAGCGGAAGTCAGCGATGTCTCCCTGTTGTACTATTCAGGATGGGATTAACCACAGTCTCGCCATTCCTCTGGCTGTAGGTGAAGCAAGCCAACCCTCTCAGAAGCATCTGGCTGCATCTGCGTGGCTTCACTCCTCACTTCTGCCCCACAGTCCTTTCATGGCTCAGGTTGGTGTCACTCGATCTCTCTCAGAAGAACTTTGCTGGTTATCTTTCAGGAAAAACATGAACCAGAGAAGATCAGGATTGCCGGACAGCGCTTTGCCGCCATGAAAGGCAAGTTGTTGTGGAAAGAGTTTGTAAAGCAACAACAAATGCCTCAAAGCTTTTCCCCAAAGTTAATTGATGTTTGAGTGAATGGATGCTTGTCAAAAATGAGAATGTTCACCCAAGACAACCCTGCTGCAGATGATGCTTTTTATTAACATCCCTGGGCATATACATTTTTCTTACCAAGGATTGAAGGATTCAGATCGAGGTTACACTTTTTGTCACGTCTGAAAAGCCTTTTAATCTCAGTGAATAAGAACCCAGCAAACTTTACAACTGCACTTGTTCACTTGGGGTTTGGTTTTTGGTGATTTTGCGTTTTTTTTTTTGTTTTTGTTTTGTTTTGGGTTTTGGTTTTTTTTTGTTCACAAGGTTAATTTTGCATTCATAATTTTCCCCCTGCTTGCTTTGATAAGAAACTCAGGAGTGACATTCCATTATGTATGTGAAATTGACAGCTAACTACAAAAGGAAAACCAGATGGCAACATGACAGAAATACCAGATGTACATTTCTGCATCTTTTATATGGATTGAGACAGCCAGAAACACACATTTCTATTGTTTACGGTAGACGAATTCATTACCTGTATTTTAAAATTCAGAACTTCTGTCTGGTACTTAGGAATATAACTCTATATTCCTGTCAGTACATCAGAAATCTGGGTCACTGGCAAACTTGCCTACTATGGGCAGTCACATCCCAAGGTTGAGGTGGCCAGACAAACACCTGGAACTACAAACAGATTTCAGTTAAGTGCCTGCTGTGGCAAATGCTCACACTCTGGGTAGAATTGTGGCTTTATCTTGTCAGGAGAGTTGCTGGAATGAGGACTGCAGAGAAGGAAGAGGATGTTTAAATTACCCCCTGTATTTGCTAATAGTTTTCTATCAAGAAATTTAAACACAAAGCTCTATTTTCTTTCAAGTCCAGCTTATTGAGGTTTGTTGAATATCCTGCTAAAATAGCTTACCTCTAGCTCAGCTGGAACTTCAGATCTTTTGTTCTGAAATCCTTTTCTTAAGCTGCTGTAGTTTTCTTGTTTAAACAACTTGTCTGGAAGAAGTACTGGCTACACTCCTGCCATGTAGGTTTTCTCTGCCTCAAGAGGTCAACTTCTGCATTAAAAATCATAACCAAGAATTAAACACATTATAAAATAATGTTGGGGTGTTGGGGTTTTTTACACCTTTAGAGACTGAAATACATGGTTTGAAACATTAAAAAATAATAATCTGGAAGTCTTAACTGTGTGCCTGCTGTATGTAAAATTTCAAGTTTTATTTTAGAAGTGTTGACATTTTGGGAGCATTCTACATTGTTCAATTCAGACTCCTAACTCATGTTTTACAGAGATGCAACGAATTGTGGAGCTTTTTTAGGGTGGCTTGGATACCATTTTGAGGTTTGAAAAGACATACGTAGGACCACTAAGATAGTCCAGCTAGGAGAGTTGGAAAGCTCGTTTGATTACACTCTGAAGGTAGAACTCTGTAGCTGGATTTTCTTTATTTGTGAATTGCCCTGGACTTGGGGGTGTGTGAAGGGAACGGTAAAAAAGGATAAAAAAGGAAAAAAAAAAAAAAAGGACCTTCTGAGTAATATTTTGTAAAAAGATAGCATTATCTGCAAGATAAAATTAAAATTTGGAAATAGTTATGAAAATATATTGTTGTTTCAATGGAGCATATGTTACAGTAGGAACAAAAACACTGCTACAAACAAGGATACCACATTTCTAATTGCTTTTTAACTTTCTGCAGACTGAAAGTTTGAGTTTTCACACCATTCAGAAAATTAATTTTGTTAACATTTCAGTATACATGATCAACTTCTGGCTCTATCACTCATAAGGATATTCAAGAGAGCCTGAATTTTCAGACAGAGGGTGGATTGCAGAAGAATAGCAGCAGTTCTGAGATAAACTAGTGGTGTAAACCTTAACATCAGTGTTCTGGTTTTAGCTTAATAGATTGTCCATGAAATGCAGAGCTCCAAGGACACACACTTTTAGTGAACTCCAGCAATGGATGTTGCTCATGGGATAACTTTCTTTTGCTGGGAAACTATGCCCTTGGCCCTGCTTCTCATACAAATGGGTGTAAATCAGAAGTAACAATTGTGAAGGCTGTGAAATGCAGCTGTGTAAAAAGTCAGCCGATAAGTATCAAAGCTTTACCTTGATGCTGTCCATTTGGTTTGCCTTTTCCTATCTTGGTTCGGAAGGTACTTCTAGAGATAAATGTCCCCAAAGATGGAATTGTATTCCCTGTACCTCATCAAAATCAGCCTGGTTTTACTTCCCAAGGTCAGTGCAACTGTGGCAGAGGTAGATTTGGCTTTGCATTATTATGTTGTAAGTAAACTTACTCCTTTCTGAAAAAAGTGTCCTCTCCTTATGGGGGCTGGTAGGAGAAGGGAGAACGAGAGAATATCAAAGTCCATTTTCCTCTGTCTTTAAGGAGTAAATATTATCTTTGGTTAGATTTGAAGTTATCCAAAATTTGTCAGGGAAAACTGCTAAATTACATGAGCTGTAGATCGATGTTTACACCTTTTCCCTAAAGAACAAGAGTTGTTCAGGATATTTACTCTTCACTCATATTACCCAATGAGAAGGTCGCAATCCTTTTCCCAACTCCAAGGCCAACTCAGGCTGTGGCCTGAGCCAGGTGTTGCTGTAGCAGTTCAGCTGTGTGGATGGCTGGGTCCCAGTGACCACAAATTGGCACTGCTGAAAGTACTGGTGTAGACACAGTGCCAGATATGTTTTCAGTGTATTTCTATGTGTATCACAGACAAAGGTTTCAAAACAGAAATCCAGCTATTCTGTTCCTTTGATGTTTGTTTCAGTACCCACCACACTTCTTTCTCTTGAAGTCCTTTTTTAAAAAAGGCTACATTGCACTTGAACTATGATGTCAGGAAGAGGAACTTACGCAGAATCTGGTTTTACATGTGAAAAGTAAAAATAAATCAGGGTTTTTCTTGGTATGAATGAAAGAGGCAAGAAAAGACTGAACTGACATAGGTAACTTTATTTTTAAAAAGGTTTCTAGTAGTGTGATCTGCAAATTCAGGATTCACCTCCAGCAGTCCCTAAAAATCCATTTGCCTACAGTCATCACTACTGTTGCTCGGGAAAAGCAAACATTGCCCAATTAGTATTTTGAAACATGTTCATATTATTATTAATGCTGTAAATAAGTTCAGGAACTATGGCTTACATAGGTCACTTGATCTTGTGTAAAATTCCAATTCATAATCAGTGGTGGAACTTCAGACTAGTGGCTAAGCCAGCCAGCCAGATCTGATTAGGATCTGACATATACATGCACAATGTGCAGTATGTTATTTGCTGAACCCAAGCCAGACACCTTCCCACAAAAGCTACCAGAATACTTTTCTGTGTGTTCTTAATGCTCTTTGGAAAACAATCCATCTTTTTATTATGGTACAGCATCTGTAGCAGCAGAATTACAGACCGTAACAGGGGCTGCCAGACACCACTTTTGCGCAGACACATACTGAGCAGGGGTAGAGGCAAGGTGACTCACTGAAGTGTTAGCTAACTGCACATGAGACAGACAGACAGTTTTCTGGGGTATATGTCAAATCAAATTTCAGAGGTTGGGTGGAAGCAAGGAATGCCGTGCCTGCGGCACTGGGCGCAGCAATGGGCTGCACACATACTTGCAATGCACCCATCTTGGCCACCCTCTGCCATAATTGGGGCCGCCATCTCTGCTTGGTCTGTGTCTCTTCACATCATCACATTTCTGTGTACAGCGACTGCAAAGACACAAACCTGCTATCACAGGGGAAGGCTGAGCATGCTGCGTGGGAACAGTGTGGCCACACAGCCGCAGCGTATTCGTGTCCATGTCCAACACCGTGCCCAAGGGAGGTAGCNTGAGGATTGTGTTATCATTCCCATCTTTGTGTGGTTCTCGGTCATATATATATACGTGTGTGTCTCGTGTACATACGTGTGCGTATCTGTACACACCAATGCCCCCGCCCTCCCAGTACCCAGGCCTACAGCAGCCTCGGCCACTTCAGCGCCGCCCCGCCCGACAAGAGCCCTCCCTCCTCGGGGCCGCCTCTCGCTCCGCCCCGGGGATGGGAAGCTGGACCGGGGCGGCGGCGTGGTGCTCGGCGCCGGAGACAGGTGACCTTGTCTGGCAGAGCCGGGCTGCGCCCGCCCGCCGGGAAAGCTGGGTGGGGAGACGGCCGAGATGGTGGAGGACGGCGGCGAGGAGGAGGGGGAGAGCGGAGAGATGCCGGCGGCCGCCGCCGTGCCCCCCCTGCAACGCTGCAACGGTTTCCTTCCCGGCAAGGAAGAAGGCGGCAGACGGGCGGCCCCGGAGGGCGGCGAGGAACGGCCAGAGGCCGAGGCCATGCTGGCAGCGGCCGGCGGCCGGGTGGAGACGCGCCTGTCGCGGCGGAGGCTGGCGGTGCTGGCCGTCTTCAGCTGCTACTCCCTCGTGAACGCTTTCCAGTGGATCCAGTACAGCATCCTCAGCAACGTCTTCGCCGGCTTCTACGGCGTCTCCTTCACGGAGATAGACTGGCTCTCCATGGTCTACATGGTGGCCTACGTGCCGCTGATCCTGCCCGCCACCTGGCTGCTGGACGCCCGCGGCCTGCGCCTCACTGCCCTGCTGGGCGCCGGCCTCAACGGCCTGGGCGCCTGGCTCAAGTGTGCCAGCCTGGCTCCCGACCGGTACCCCCTCACGCTGGCGGCCCAGGCCGTCTGCGCCGTCGCCCAGGTCTTCATCCTAGGGCTGCCCTCGCGCATCGCTTCTGTCTGGTTTGGCCCCACCGAGGTCTCCACCGCCTGCGCCATGGCAGTGCTGGGCAACCAGGTAGGGATGGTCGGGTGGAGGGGGAAAGGGAGGTTTCTGAGTGGTGAGCTAGCTCCCTTAGAGTTTGGCGTGGTGTCGATTAAAAAATAAGGTGTTCAGGTGGGAGAAAACAGTCTGCAAAGAATGGTTGCAGGGCAGCACTGAAGAGAGGAAGAGTGATGGAGCAGAGGCAAGTGCGGAGGTGATGTTGCATCCTGCCTGCCCTGGCCAGCAGCACTTTGTGAGACCCTGGCCATGTGGCAGTGTGTAGCAGCTTGCACACTTCTTGTCAGCTGCCTGCAGTACATCAGTCGAGAATCTATTTGGAAGCTGACCTGCTCCACTTTCTTTGCTTGTGCTTGACATCTTGTCTTTTGCATTTGGCATCATTGACCTGACTGAATCCACCCCCACCTGGAGGAGTGAAGTGTGTGAACTTTCATGGGAACCATAATGCAAACATATGAGTTCCTCCTTTCTGAAATACAGCCTCGAATCACCAAGTGGTAGTAGTTGGTGGCAATGCTGACTCGTAGAGCTTTCTGTAGTGCTGTGATAGGGAGGAACTGAAACCGTGTCATGGATTTCATAGAATCATAGCATCTTGGAGATTTCCTTGAGCTCCCTTGTCCCAGCCAGTTTCAGAGAGCTGGAACAGGTGTGTCTGAAAGTGTGTGTGAAGGTAGGATGCTGATGGGGTTTTTCCTCTCATAGCCTTGTTCTCAGCCCTTGCTGCTGTCCCTGCTTTTCCATGGCAACAAAATGATAAAGATTCCCATCGGTATTACTAGTGCAGGCAGAGGTCGTAGGTACAGTTTGACAAAGGTTGCAGGGTTGTGTTTTTTTTTTTCTCATGTGAGTCTAATGGTTTTATGGTTTTGCCCTTTGGATTATTACAGCAGTAATATTAACATTACATTTTTATAATTAGGATTGCTCATTAGCTCACACATGGCTGATTACAGGTTTCCCAGTGCTTTTCCAAAACCTTTTTTTGCATTGAAAAATGTTGGGCGACCCGTTTGAACTGAAGACTTTGGGGGTTGTTGATTGGTTGTTCAACAGTTGAGCAGTTACTGGGGTTTCAGCTCTACAATAGGATCCAGCTGATCCAACAGTTCCTATTGGAACTGGTCCAGTCTGAAACTAATGCTCCACTTGAATGCTGAGATGTTGGGGTTGAAGCGATGCAGGGCAGGAGGTTGGAGTGCAGGGATGGTGCAGATAAAAACCACAAGAAAGGTGTGCAAGGAAAACCAGAGCAGAGGTGTGAACAAAACAGACCTTAGTTATTTCTGGAGCATATTCCCCTCCAGAAGCTAGGACTGATGCTTGTGTGTCGATGTGCTTGGCAGTGCTTTGCCAAGGAAACGCCAGTGAGGTGCATTGATTGAGGTGTTTCATCTCCCTCTGTCAGTCCTGTGTGGAGGATAATGGTGTGCTCCGCAGCTGTGCCGTACCCTGCCAGCTCAGAGCTGTGTGCTGCCTAGGTCTTGGCATCCCAGTCCAGCTTGTGACCTGTGAAGACTCCGTTCTCATATTTAGTTTTTTTTTTTAAAAAACCCTCACGAAAGCTGGATTTATAGAGTAGTGAAACAACAAATTAGGCACTTGGAAGTGAGGAGGAGTGTTCTGTATATCCCCGTGTAGTTCATTTCTGTGTACGCGTTATGGTACGCTCTCATTGTACCTCTTTAATTGCATAAGGTCAACCACATAACAGAACTGGTGGCTGTAACCAGATGGGCTGATGGCTGTAACCAGATGGGCCATTGGTCATCCAGTTTCTTATCAGATGCTTTGTGTAACTGCAGCGCTACAGAAAACAGGGCTGGGACCACAGGTGAGCAGAGTAGTTATTGAAAAATCAGATTGCACCTATTACCTCGAGATGCTGATCATTCTCAGTGAGAACAGAACTGGGAATGCAATGATGTACCTGTCTAGGGTTGTTAGGAGTGGCAGATTTCCACAAGTACTTTTAGCATTTTAAACTGGGCACACCAGACTCATTGAACTTTTGATCCTTCTGGCCTTAACCTCTCTAGATGTAAATGGTGAAAAAAGGTGTCACTCAAATTCTTGAAGTACTGTGGGCACTGTATTGGCTCACACTGGGAGAGGAAAAAACATACCTTAAGAAAAAGAGTAATTGTCTACTGGGTTCATGTCTGTAGGGTTCCTATACTGAGGGTGAGGATAAAAAGAGATGAAATCTTCAGGTGAGCACTGGGCACTGTGTAAATATGATGGTCTGTGGGCCAGAGAACGCAGAAGAACCCTCATCAGGCACATGTACAGAGGGCACTTTGTGAGCATGTTGGCACACCTGAATTTGAGTGCTCTCTGAGTGCTGGACTTGCTACTCCAGCAGTCTTTGGTACTCTTCGTTGGTTGATTTTTTTTCTTTACATAAAGTATATGCAGGGTTGGGTTTTTGGTTTATTTATTATTTAAAATAAAATAAATTGTTCTAGCACTTTAAAATGCAGTTTAGTTTTGGAGGAGTAGCAGAGATAAATTTGAGCGTAGTCCAAGACTGTTGTTCCTTTAAGTTTTACAATGCTATATATATATTCACGTACACCCAAAATCTCAGATTTTTTATTGTGTCTCTTTTTAATACAAAATCAATTGCTAAGTTTGGCTTGGCTCCAGAAAATACCCACTGCTACTTTGTGGTTTTTTCTTTATTTCCTTAGTAGTGATTGCAGATGTAGGTTTTGGTTTTGTATTTCTTACTAAGGCTGCTCCTTTGCTTTTGCTCTTCCCTGCTCTATCAGTACTGTAATGAACCTTGCAGGTCAGACTTTGTTACTGTGTCAGGATTGTGATGTCAAGTGGAGCATTTTGATAGAGAGAGAGAGAGAGAGAGAGGGTTTCAACAAGAGTAGCTGGAGTCTTCTGTCATCTCCAGGCCTTCAGTTGCAGGATGACTGATAGAAATTTATGTGCAAACACAGTGTTTTCCCCTGAAAGATTCTGTGAGAAAACTTCCTTAATGTGTAGTTGTTATATGTGCTATATACTGGGTGTAGTATTGCAGTTTAATATGCCAGTGGAAAGGTTAAAGCATGAGTAATGGAAGACCTGATTGTGAAATGTCATTGACAAAAATGGCTCAGAAGTATGATTAAAATGGAATGATTTTCCTTTGCAGTTTTAAAAATAGCTGTTAAAATAAAACCTCTGCATTCTGACTGGCAATGCTTTTCTCTTGTCTTAATTTTTTTGTTCACAGAGAATTGATTTTTGGTTTTCTTTTCTTGCTTTACAGCTTGGCACTGCAATTGGCTTTTTGTTGCCACCCGTTTTGGTTCCAAATACACCTAACGATATTGATCTCATGGCACATAACATCAGCATCATGTTCTATGGAACAGCGATAGTGTCCACACTGTTGTTCTTCTTAACAGGAGTTGGTAAGTGCTCCGTTCTCATAATCTAAGTGGTGACCAGAGGGAATGTTTACATCTCATTTAAAGCACCTGACTTTGCTCAAAGCAGCTGAGTTTATATTTTCTCCAGTTTTCTTGTGTTCACTTACCTGTTGCGCCAGGGTTAAGCAATCAGTTTACTGTATGTCATGCTTCACATGGGGTCACCTCTCTCGCAATATCTAGCTTGCTTAGGCTTTTTGCTACAGGTGTATATGATATAATGTGGATTCTTAGAATTCAGCTACAAAAGTCTAGCCTTGTGGCAGTTGATGTCTGCCTTTGACCATATATTGTTAGCAATTAAATGTAATAATTAGTATATCCTTTGTGTCTGTGACATGATTCTTCCATGAGAAAATTACATGTTTTTCATATGAGTGTTACAAAAAATGGGTTAATCAAACTGAAACACTTAAAAAAATGCACTGGTCTGGTAGAGAAAAATCAAAATTCTTTCTTCTTTTTCCCCAGTGTTTGAAGAAAAGCCCAAATACCCGCCTAGTTACTCTCAAGCATTCCTGCAAACTATGCCTCCTGAGGATTACTCCTACAAGCAGTCGATTATTAACTTGTTTAGAAATATTCCATTTGTACTTCTGCTGATCAGTTACGGTGAGTGGTGCGGTCTGGCTCTCGTCTGGCAGAGCAGTTCAAATGTGCACCAAAAGCACCTTCAGTTTTGGTTGTGGTGGTCTTTTATAGAGAGTAGGGTAGGTGTCAATCTTCTGCTTACTGAGCAGTCAGTCCTGGAAAATCCAGCATGACTCAAAACACCATTTGTAGGTCTGGTGAAGAGAGTTTACCTGGCAGTTTTGCCTCCAGTGTCAGTCTTAATTAGCAGAAGATTAACTCTTAGGGTAGCAGGTCTGTGACTACAGTTGGAATAACCAACTCTTTTCTTTTGTTATTGCAGGTATTATGACTGGGGCATTTTATTCTGTCTCCACCTTACTAAACCAGATGATAGTAACTCATTATGAGGTAAGTTTCTTGAATCTTCTTTGTATGTTTTTATTTGTTACTGTACATTTGAAGAGGTGATATTTGTTATGTAGGTCCCATGTGTGCTCAGACGTTTGGTTTCCTTTATACCCCCCTACAGTTTCTTGCACCATGCAGCTGTGGGAGTCATAGGAATGTTTGTTTGTGCTTATGACTGCCAAGAGGTCTGAACTTGACTTTGAGTGGAAGCAAGTTATTAATGAGCACCATATAAATATTTGTTGAAAGGGAGAAGAAGTGAACGCTGGGAGAATTGGCTTGACACTGGTGGTGGCAGGAATGGTGGGTTCGATTATTTGTGGTTTGTGGCTGGATTACACTAAAACATACAAGTAAGTGTGGGTAGGCATGTGTGGGGTCAGGGGTAGGAGAGCGGTGTAATCGCATTAGAAAAAGTACTGCAACGTGAGGGCGAAGTGACCTGACGATAGAAGGCTGTTTGTCCCTAACTTTTAGTGGCCTTGGTGTGAACTAGTTTCTGAGGCTACTGAAAAAGCTTGAGACTTATACTGATTCTTGGCCAGAATAAATGAGAAAGGAGAATGCAAAAATGCAGAGGGGTTTTCCATCTACTCCCGTCTGTTCAGGAGTGTAAGGCTAACAAGGAAGACATTGTATGTCCTACATTCAGTGGCCAGATGGTCCAGTGGGCTTCTCCTCCTAGGAGAACACAAATGCTCTAAACCTGCTCTGCATTGTTTTGTAAAATGAGCAATTGAGGGATTGATTTTCTTGTATATTACTCCTGGTCTTATTTGTAGGCATAACATCTGCTTTAATTCAGGGGATGGCTGTAGAGCAGAACTCCGTTCTGGATATGGAGCTCCTGGGTCTGTCACCTGTGGTGTGGTGCTCTCCAGGAGTGGGCAGTGTCCTGGAACTCTGCTTGCAGTGGAGTAGTTCTCCCCTGTGACTCTTGGTGCATTATGTGCAGGAGCTCTAGAAACCTAATGGACGCTAATGCTGTAGATTGGCTTTGTTTCTGCATATGCCTTGGCTTATACATAAGCAATATGTGTTTTAATATTTTGGATGACATCCCTTATTCCATATTTAAAATAAATAGACGTTGTAATGAGACTTGACTTGTTTCTTAAGCTGACTTTTCCTGCTAATAGTGTTCGATTTGGCTGCTCGTGTATTGATCTTTGTGTAATGGGCAGTGCTGCAGAATGGCCAAGAGGTACAACATAGCGGAGAACTAAAATAGTCCTGAGGTAATGCTATCTGCTGAGGTTGTCGTTAAGAGTCTGAGCAAGTCTTTTAGCCCTGAGTGTAGCAGTCGTATAACCAAGGCAGTAAGGAGTTTAGGAAGGTATATGTTCTCATTGCATGATTAAATCATAATTACATGAAGCGAATTTCATAGCTGTAGAATGTCAGTTGTTAGAGAGTAAGTAATGTTTACATTACTTTTCCATGCTTTGTCAGTGTGCTGTGACCTTATGTGAACAATGTTAATTTTATTTTAATTTTTGTTGGGTTGCAGGCAAACTACTTTGATTGTTTACATTCTCTCTTTCATTGGGTTGCTGGTATTTACTTTCACCCTGGACCTCGGATACCTTATAGTGGTGTTTGTGACTGGAGGAGTACTTGGGTAAGCAATTAAAAAGAACTAGAAGGCTTACTGCAGTTCTGTTCAGAAACAATATTTAACTGTTTGAACTAAATTATTCCACTGCTCTCAACCTATGCCTGTAGATCACAATACAGATAAGGTAAGGTTTCACTGTCTCTTGCACCAGAATAAATCTAAAGTAACTCACTTTTTGGTGAATTTCATTGAACATTTTAATGGACCTAACAGAAGTCTGAATGTGGTGAATTTGTTTGGCTCTAATCAAAAAAGCTGCCTGCAGTGAAGTGGATCTTTCTGTTGACCGGTGGATAAGTGATTAGAATTTAGCTGTGCAGATCTAGGAAGACTGGCTTCTGTGTGTGTTGATTAATCTACATTTTCATAGCCCAAGCATTGTACTGCGTGTTTGTTCACGCAGAAGAACGTGAACACTTCTCCTAGATATGTAATCTAAAAGTCCCCAAAGGTGCTGTGGGGATAGTGCTGTATCCAGACATGGTGTCAAGGTAGAACCAGAAATGTCTGGTGTGTTTCAGTTTAAAAACCAATCAGCCAACCTTGACTGTGTCAAGTCCGTATTCTTCTTGTCACTCATCAGTCCCCTCAGCTTCTTCCACAGCAGCTTCTAGCAGCCCTTCCAGTGCCTGACCTCACTCTCTACTGATGGTCACTTTTTGGCCTCCGGCATGGATGATTGGGCTGATCAAATGATGAAGTCTGTATTTGTCTTTCATTTGAAAGTAATTGGCTTCAATTATGGAGTGGTTTGTGGACAGGTCAGAGTTGTTTCATATAAGCATTGGTGGTTATGGGCAACAGGAAAAATATGTTAAAGCATCTTTGTACTAAGAAGAGAGGCGTATGGATAAAATTGTTGGATGATGCCAGGGGAATGAGGCAGGCAAAGCAAGTTGAGTAACAGCTGATTCACAATACCATGTGTTTGTGTGTCATTTTTTTAGTCGTAGTAATAGATGAAGACCACACTTGTCACCTTCTGACTCTCCTTTTCAACAGGTTCTTCATGACTGGCTATCTTCCACTTGGGTTTGAATTTGCTGTGGAAATTACATACCCGGAGTCTGAAGGCACTTCCTCAGGTCTCCTTAATGCATCAGCACAGGTTATACCATTTTATTTCTTCAAGGGAGGTAATATTTGGGAAGTCTGCTCTGCTCAAATTTAAGGCAGCTTTCTTAGACTTGGCTGTTCTGTTTTGCTGCTCTAGTTGTAATTCTTTTAATTTGGTTTCTGTAAGATGTGACCTGAAACTTTTCAAGATAAAGTGATGACTTTTCTTTGGGATTCTGATAAAATGACTTGTTTGTTTGTAGATATTTGGAATTGTATTTACACTTGTTCAAGGAAAACTCACAACAGACTACAGTCCTCGAGCAGGAAACATCTTTCTTTGTGCTTGGATTTTTGTGGGCATTATTTTAACAGGTAATTAATCAGAAATCTAAGTAATAGTTCCTCTTTAATGTCAAAATGTAGAGGGTTTTTTGGGACAGTGAATTTTTTATAGTTTTTAGATATCTTGGGCATCTGGGATTTACATATGGGGCTTTCTCTGTGGCCTGAGGACAAGTTATAAGTAAGTGCAGGTTTGGGAGGTTTTGTATTGTTTTTTTACTCTTCAAATACTTCCTGTGCGCACATGCTTTGTTTTGGTGATGATAATGCAAATATATGGACAGCCATCTGCCACCCATTTCTTGTCATGTCTTAAATTTGAGGCAGATGTCTATATCTGGAGTAGGATAGTATATGTAAACAAATACATAAATGGAGACGGTTCACAGTTTTCCAAATACTGCCAGTGTGTTCCCAAACTGTACCAGTGACTTAGACATGCTGGTATCAAAATCCTCAAGCTTTGCTTTAGGTACTCATGGTTTAAAAGCTTATGTTGTAATTTTCTGAATGTACTTTGTGAAGAGTAAGTTTAAATTGTGAGTTCAAATCACAAAAGAGTGTATACAGGTATTTTGAATATTGCTGAAAGCAGCTTCTGTGTGCTCGCACGGTAGGAGCATTTTCCTTGAGCTGCATGTCATTGCAAAGTTGTCAACCAGCTTTCTCTTTCTTTTTTTGTTTCAGCCTTAATAAAATCAGATTTGCGAAGACACAATGTGAATTCAGGGATTATGAATTTGGATGTTAAAGCTGTAAGTGGTGTCTCTTTTACCATGGTTGTACTACCATACTTGAATGCTTGGCTTTTACTGGCATAATAATATCAGCTGCAAAAGAGTAATGCAAAAGAAGACCAACTTACAATATGACTGGTTTGGGACAACAGAGCCACATGGGATGTTGCCCTCAGATATCTGTTTCTCCCTTTAACTCCCATAAAAAAACTCTGAAAGACCACCTGCTCTCAACTTTTCCTGAATTTTAAGTAGCTAATTAATCCCTGGTTTTATTGCTGGAATGTTGCTTTTTTCATATTTTCAGGTAGTGCTGTAAATTGCAAAGCCTTTTTGCGTATTGGGATAGGAGGCTGTGCTGTAGACTACATACCATACTTAAAATACCTGCAGCCAGTATCTATCACGGTCACTAGCAGAAATAGGGTCGACCTTGGAAACTTTACATTGCTGTGGGCTTTTTGATCATTTGGATCAAGATGAGGAAACAACTTTTTTGAGTCAGATATTGCCTCTTCTTATGTGTAGTTGCCTCGCATATATAGCAGTTTTTGATCATCTGTGATCTGGTACATGCTCTTAGTGTCTGCCTACGGTTCACAAACTTGCAAGCTGGTGCTATATAAGCTAAGACAAACTGAAACCTGTGCAGCTGTGTGCGCACAGTATGGCATCCTGTGGGTTTACCAGCCTGCATCGGGGCTATCTCGGGGATGTCCGTGTTGACTGTGTGCAGTGGTCCATGACTATTCATTTTCTGTTATCACCTTGTTAATTAGCTTAGATTGTCATACAGCTGCATTTATATTAGCCAGGATAAAACCAAAGCCTGGAGTCCTTGCCCTGATGTTACCCTAAGTAATTGAGTGCTGCTTGTGTTAGTAAGGTACAACAGCACTTTGGTACCAAACCTTGATCATCAAGATTCCATCATGTTTAAATGTAATGGGGAAACAAAAACAAAGTTAATCTCCATGTGATAAATATCTACACACAGTAAATATATACTTTAGAGTTATACTAAGGTACTCCTCTAAGTTTTGTTTTGCTTTGTTGTTGGGGGGGTGTTTGTTGTTGATTACAGAGAGAAGGGGAAAATAGGGCTTACTGTAAATGCCTAATTTGGCTAATTAACTACTTATATTATTGGAGTCTAACCTAGTAATTAAGAATACTGAGGTTGGGAATAGCTTCTACTGAATACTGGCTTAATTCCTGCTTTTTGTTTGTTTTTCCCCCCTCTCTAGCTACCAGTTGACAGCCCTGTAGAACCTGAAAGTACTACATTAAAAATCCAGTCAGCTTTATAAAGCTTGGAAGAAAGTGACTTAGAAACGCACAAGTTTGGATACTGAACAATATTAATCGGTGTAATCACTGGATTTGTGTGTATGAGTTGTGAAATGTGTTTGGTGACATTGGTGATAGTTGTACAGTGGAAACTATGAAGACCCTTTGTTCATATTGCTCAAGACACAACCAAAATGGAATATTTATTTTATCGGTTTTCAAGTTTTGCAGTTTTGTTAGTAAAGACCTGTGCAAATACTCTCCACACTAGGGAGACACATACATTTGGGATACATACTTGGAAAAAATCTGGAATCTTGAAGCATGGTCATCATGATCAGAAGTATTTAATGTTCCTTTCCACAAAGAATTGAGAGGTAGTTAATGTCTCGTTTAGTCTTTGCTAGTGTGTTTGAAAAGTCAGAGAGTAGACAGCTGCTCAGCTGGTGGATCTTTACAAGTTCCTTTTTTTCAGATGTATCTGTATTTTTAATATAAGCCAACGCTCCCTTCTGGGAAACTGTTTATAGCACAATACTAAAACCAAGAGATGACTGTAAACGTGTGTTTCATACTGACATTTGACAATTCTTTTGCCTTGAAACTTTTTGTTAGGTATCAGAAGGCAAATAAGAGAAAACACTTATAGATTCATTGTAACATTTCCAGGGAGATTTAAAGACTTTCCCACTACCTAAAGCGAAGAAAAAACATTTATCAGTGAAAACAGTAAAAAGGAGAAAGGCCTTTGATACCTCTACTGTGAAGTATTGATAGGCAATGGAACACTACCACATGGGTTGCCTCCATGGAATCTTTTGAGTGCTTTCTCAGTTAAAGTGAGAGGAGTACGTGTTTACAAAGAGCGGGTGCCTTTACTTTGTAAAGATGATCCTTGCCTCATTTTGAGTTTAATCAGTGCTGCTGAAAAATTCCATTTTGTGTGTTTAACCTCCTCTGAATATTTGTGGGATATCAGACAGTGTGTTCTAACATTTATTGCATTTATTTCTATTATGAACTGAATTTGTTGACAAATTTTTGTGCTTGTGTAACTTAAATCATATTTTGCTGTTTGTTAAAAAAGGGTGACTGAAAAGAAAATAATGATGTTTCTTTTTGTCTTATGAAAGATTTGCTGTTCATAACAGGCAAATCAGCTACGAAAGGAGCAGACTTCCTTAATATTCATCTTTTATCTGCATTTGGGAAGTAGTTTCTCACTGCAGTGCTTCTGAAAATATTCTCCTTTACCTTGTGCTCTATCTACAGAATTGATATCATTACAATATCAAAACCTTACTATTATGGAAAAAGTCGGCCTGGAGGTAGCAGACCTTTTTCAAACATTGAAGTTTTAGCAGCCTGTAAGCTGAGCCTGCTGGTTCAATACTATAGTTTGTGCCATCTCTTTGAGTTCCCACAGATGTAGTGCCACCCAGAAGGTGGAATCCTACGGATTTTTCCACGGATTGTTACAGTTGGGTATGAAGAACTTTTAAACTCCCAAGATATTCTTTCAATATGATGTCATTAAATGTTTTTCTTTTTCTTGTTTCCCTGTAGATTTAGAGAATCCTGATATATAAAAAAGACCCTGTAAACTTAGCCTCTAAACCTGATGATCTAACACTTTATATGATAAATGCTTCACACATGGGGAGACTGAATACCAGTATACATCCAGAGTAAGTTAAGCATGCTTGGAGCACTCGCTTTTCAGAAAGGGTCCGTGTCTATTTTGCTGGGTCTGGTGCTAGAGAGAAAATGGGCACATCTGCTCCTGCAGAGGCAAGCTCTTATGAGAAGGGCTCTCTGGTGAGGTAGGGGAGCGCCGGAAAAGTAACTCATAGATCTTCAAATGGCAGGCAAGGGTAGGGGACTAGATGTGGTGCTTTGGGAGATGGTTTAGAGGTTATCGTGGTGTAGTGCTGATGGTTGGACTTGACGATCTCAAAGGTCTTTTCCAGCCAATCATGATGATTCTGTGAGTGGAAGTGGAGAAGCTTTCATTTTGTCTTTTCTTTACGTTTAATGACTTGCTGTAATATAAACTGCCCCATCACAGGATGTACATGTTTTCAGCCTGAGTGATCAAAGTGAAAGTTCCTGCCTTTTGATACCTTCGGGTGGCTTTTCTCTTTGGAAAAAATGATAGTGTGTGCCAAAGTGTATACATTGTTCTGTGAGGCACAGATTCAGAAAATGCTTGTGTTCATGGACCATGGTTGCTTTGCACTTCTGACATTGCAAAGTCTCAACAATATCTGAAGTTTTAGGGAAATGTTTTCAAATGTCCTATTGAAAGTCTTTGACAGTATCCAGACTGCTTCTGAAATGTCCTGTAAACACTGTTCAAAGATTGACCTTTTTTCTTCCTTTTTAAAAATTTATTTTTAAATTCCTTTCCTCACTACTAGTTTCCAGTTTCTTTAGTTATGTTCAGCCAATTCTTGAACAATATTCTAGCCCTTCTGGCTCCTTGTGTTTTTTTTTATCTTCTGCCAAATTACTTGGCTACCCTCTGAAAAGGTCCAAACAATTTTCTGGCGTGCTGGAAGCCCTGCTGTGTGTGTCCCTTAAAAGCAAATATTCCAAATAATGAAGGCTTAATTACATCCTGGATTTAATCCCCCCCCCCCCCACCAAAGTAGTTTGAAAATTGGAAACCTGTGAGCTATTTCCAGGGAAAGGTATGAAATGGCTCAGCAGGAAAATAAAGAACAAATATTTTATGCTATAATCATAATCATCTGTCTGCCAAGAAACTGAGGTTCTGGCTCATGGCAGAAATAAATTTGGGGTCGTCTGGGCTTTAGTCTTTTTGCTTTTATTTTTTGTTTTTAAACAATCATCATCCACTCAATCAAACATCCTTCTGGATTTGGAAATGGGGTTTCTGATCCTGTTAACCTTGAGATTCTGGCTCAGCCCTCCAATAAGAGTAGAAGTGATCCTGCTTGGGCAAGGGGGTTAGACTAGATGATCTTCCAAGGCCCCTTCCAACTCCTAACATTCTGTGATTCTATGATTCTGTGAAGTGAGAGCTAAAAATTGTAACTGACAAAAGAGGTAATTATATAATGAATGGAATTACACATCAAGAATGAGAGGATGGAGTGGGAAACTCCATCCCATGCATCAGCTTTTGCTTTTCAGTGTGCTTTTAAAATCTGTAAGGATCTTCCTAGTGTGGAATCCCTGCAATCGGGAGCTTTCTTCATCAGCTTGGTAGATAGGTCCTTCAGAGCATTTTGTAGATGGGTTCTTGTGGTCAATAACACCTTTTTCTGTTGCTGAATGCTTATGTATTTTGAGTCAGAGAGAACAAGAGAATACATTTGAATCATTTTGGGTTAATAGGGCTTTCCTAACTTCATCACCTTGGTCATCTCTTTTGTTCAAGACAAGGCTGTTGTTTCAGAGACAATCGGTGGAGTGTGTAATTAGAGCTGCCGGCCCATGTTGCCTCTTGAAAAAAATCCTTTTTGAGAAATCTTTGGACTATCTTGTGCATCTACAACTGAGTGAATTTGGGTGAAGCTGTATGCAGGTCTTGCTTCCATTTCCTGTTCCGTGAATTCATGAGTTTTCCTGCATGAATGGGGTAGTGCGACCCCTGTGTCGCCTTGCAGTACCTGTATGTAACATCATTCTAAGTGTTACACGCTTCTAATTATTCATAGACCACAAGCTAATTTATTGCACCCCATGTGATTTCCCTGCTGCCAACATTTGGCCTGAAGTCTGTGAAGAGAGGGATGATGTTAACGCATGAACTAGAATGAATTAAGCAAAAGCCATTCCTAAGCGAAATGTATTTCCATGTAAGACCCATGTTATTTACTGTTCATGCCTTTGTTCTTATCATGAAGATAGCAAAGATTTTTGCTGTAATAGTTTGGTTTTGTTAGTGTCCTGTTCTTTGTTTCAAGAGAAAATTAAAAATTCCTTATGAATATTCTCTGATTGCCATATTGTATGTATGTGTATGTGTGGGTGGCATAATTCCTTACCGTTATATGTTACTAATAAAGTGTATAACATGTAACTTGATTGGGGCCAAGATTACCATTTTTGACAGCTGCTGATGCAGCTGGTGGTCTAAATATTATTGATCTCTTGTTCCTTAAAAGCTGCCCTTAAGTGTAGAAAATTTTATAAGTGAAAGAGACACTGTGTCATTAATAAACATGCATGTACATGTATATGCATGTGTAGAGTGTGTGTTGGCAGGGTACATAAATACACAAGAGTATTGGTTTACAGAGACATTTTCTCAGGCTGTGGAATTACAGTCTTAGCATTAGTGTTTGAGTGGCACTGCTCTTGCACAGTGATTTCTTCCCCTTTGCTCTGAAAAAGGTATGTGAAGAAAAGAAAGTGCAGTTACCGCCTAAAGCAGAGCAATCCAGTGTCAATCTCCTTAAGAGCAGTGCAAATATTTTACTAAAGCACCCAGCTGTAGAGAGATTATCTGGGGAGAGAGGGTAGAATAACTTCTCAGAGTGGCTAGGGTGAGAGGTTACATTCAGGTTTTTTTCCTCGTGAACACTGCAAGGGCTCTCACTTATGCTCAGGTATTGTGTGTTGATCCCCAGGACATCAGCTGTGAGACAGGTAAGTTTGAGGAGTCTGCCTCAAAGAAAGACTCACTGCAAGAAAATGTTCTGGGGTTTATTTGGGGTTTTTAAATCTCCCTTCTTCACAAAACTGGGATTACCTCAGCTGTTGTTATGGGAGGGCTTTTTTTTTACAGGAGGAGGCTGCAGGTGCTGCAGAGTGCAGGAAACAAGCTTTTTGTCATAAAGCAATTCAGTTGAACAGTGGGATGAACTCTAATTTTACAACTGGGACTATAGGGTTGTATTTCTCTTACAGTATCTGTGAAAGCTGCATGCTGTACCCTCACTTTAGCATTGCAATTTGAACATTCCCGCAGCTGGGAAGGAATGATCACAGCAAATTATTATTGCCTTGAGGTCAACGTTTTGGCAGACACTCAGTCTTTCTTGAAAGCAAACACTGGAAACCTCATCAGGTGAGTAGGAGGTGTGAAGCTGACATGCCTATGAACAGTCAAACCCATTCTTGAGGGAAAATACTTCTTTTGTTGTTGTCTCTGTAAGTGGGAGGAGGCACTGTGTATCCAAAACATTTAACAAGTGTTACCCCATCCTGAAGGTGTTGTGGTTTGCTTATAGATGAAACACACATGTACCTGACAGTACAGCTGCTTCCTAGGCTGGAAAAGTTCCTTGGAAGCTCGCTGGATTTCCTTCTGGCTCTACTTCACGATGACCCAACCTCGTCTGACCATGTTCTGTATAAATATTTATATCTTCAGTTAAACAACATCTTTCAAAAGACAAAATAGTAATATCCTGAACTTTGTAGAAAGGACTCCAGCAAAAAACCCAAAAAGTTAGTATGGTTACTGATTGGTGAGGCTGGGTAATACCTGCACAATGTCAGGTGTGGTCAAAATTCAGCCTCCAGGATGCTGATTTCCAGCCTTTCCTCGATGAACTGCTTCTGTCTGAAACGATGCTTAGGCCATTGAAAAAAAAAAAAGAGGTGTAAATAGTATCAAAGAGGCATTGTCAGAGTTGCAGCTATGAGGTCTAGAAATAGAGACAAGACCCAACAAAAGCTATAAACTCCACGCAAACAGAAAACGATCGAAAAAGCAACTGGGCTAAAAAAAACTGGTTAAAGATACCTGCCTCATGTGCCCAGAAACCCTGTCATGGTGGCTGCAGCTCCGCAGGTCGGAGTCATCAGTTTGTAGATGAAGTGGTAAATGTGCATCCTAGTGAGCTGATTTTGGAAAGTTGGGGGGGGGTGTAATTAAAAGTCTTCTTTTCCCATGCAGACGTGACTTTGGTTTACAATGTCTGTTTTATCACTGTAATAACAATTTCTTACTGCTTTATGTCCTACATGTACTTGTGCTTCAGAAATCGAGTAGAATGTGCTAAGCTCAGCTTTTTCTAAGCATGGCTTAGGGGTGTTAGGGATAACCCTGGTTCTTAGAGCATGGGGTTGCTTTGCTGGGAAAAATTCCAGGGGAGTATTCAAGGCTTCCAAAGTTTTCCCAGCACGTGCTGGGCTGAACCAGAAAGCTCAAAATGGGGCAGTCCTAAGGCTGTTCAGACACTGATCACTAATTTGGATAAGGCAGAAGAGGGACTCCAGATGACTGCAAACTTACTCATTCTTTTAGAAACTAAATTGTCCATCTGAGGCCATGAGAAAGAAGAAATTAAAGTATAACAGTGCATTTTCTAAGGCTATATGTACTGTTTTCTCCATTAATTCCTGGAAGGTAACTGGATTTCTTCCGAAGAATTCATCAGCTAATTCTGAAGAAGCCTCCAGGCGTTAGACAGGAAGCCACATCCTGTGCTGAGTGAAGAGGCACCATCCCACCAGGGTGAGAATGACTCACCCTTGGATGATTAACCGGCTCCATGGGACTTGAATTTGTGCATCTCCCTTGGAGATCAACTGAAATTCACTTAGGGGCCTAATGCTAAAAGCCTAAAATTCACTTAGAGGCTAAAGCCTAAAGCCTAGAAATCCCATGATTTCTCATCTTGTTGCCTCACTACAGAAGTTTCAGAAGGGTAAAGGAGGCTTAGAATCTTGATAAACTTAGCAAAACCAGACTGTTGCCAGTGGAGATATGAATGTCCATTGGCTTTTGGGGATCCCAGTGTGATTCTTCCTCTGGCCTACTTCATCTGCTCAGCCTGGCGCTGCAAGGTTCTCACAAGGGTTGAAATGTCCTTGTGCATGGAGAGGATGGAACATTATGGACCCTCCTGGGAGTTCACACAAGTGTGATCACACAAGTTCACAGCTTGTGTGATCACAGTTGCAGCATTCCTGGTTTTGATTCTAAGGTCAAAAGATGCTTTGTAGGCTTCTTGAGCTTGCCAGTTACCTCTGAAATTTAGTATCATTGATGACATGACAAACAGTGAAGATGTCTTGAAAAAAAAAATTATTTTTCTCTGGATGGCTGTAATTCCTCTGAGAGCTATAACTTTTTTAATTGGCTGCAATATTTGAATTTTATTCTCACCTTCAGGGGCTCCTGTAGTGTTTTATCTACTGTTCAAATGTTCTCTAGAGAGGGTGAGTCTTAATCTGCAGAGTGTTGCCTTCCAGGGATGCTTAAGTGATGCTTCTGATCAAAACCTGGTGAAATCATTAGCGTTGTGATGGTATCTTGTTGTACCATGACATTGATCATGCATTTATCTCTTTACAGATTTCATCTGGGGCCTGCAACACATTCTATGTCTAAACTCACTTTTTCTGTCCACTTTCAAGTACTATCTGGAAAGACGATGCATTTAAGGAGCTCTAATACAGAAGAACAAGGTTTGCTCAGAGTGCTTCCTGACCACTATCACACTATTCATGGAGGACACAAGGTATCCCATGACAGAACTACAAATCAATTTCTAAACTGCACCAACCATTGTGCTTCTAACTTGAGGCAGGCAGTTTTATTCCCCTGTCCATGTGGATGGAGATGACCCGGGTGCTGACTTGGCAGTGGAGATAAGTCCTGCCCCTCACCTTTGGTGCCAACACCAGCAGCTGTCCTGTGACAAGGGCTATGGGTGCTGACAGGTGCTGAAAAGAGATCTCATTTTGGAGTATCACCATTTTTTTTAGCCGTTGCCTTTCTTTACTACCTGTACTTTTATTATACAGTTTTCCCGAAGAAGTGGTTGTGCTGGTTAGCTTACCTTCTGACTAAAAGTTAAAGGAGAATCATTCCAAAGAAGATGGAAGGTTACAATGATGTTTCCTTGCTTTTATAAGCAGAGGTTGCTGAAGGGACAATGTCATGTGAGATGCTGGAAAGTAAGACCTAGACCTTCACAGCAAACTGTATTGACATAAATATTTTCCCAAGCTACAGCAGTATTTGGGGCTGAAACCTTGGAGCAAGACAGACTATGGCAGGCTAACCGGGATGCTGATGCTGTCCCAGTGAGAAATAACAATTTCATGTGTATCTGATACGATCAGTTCTAGATCAGAGCGAGGTGACTACAACAAGGAAGGGATATTTTGCTGTCAGCAAGGGCTTGAGCCAAGTAGGACATGCTGACCTGCAATGAGGGAAGGAAAGAGAAAACTTGCAAAACAATTTTGGGGCTTATTATAGGCTTTTCTTGCCACTCTGAATTTTTTGTGCTGGAAATCTTGTGTGTTGGA
Organism: Heliornis fulica; assembly: GCA_013399135.1. Lineage (NCBI taxonomy): Eukaryota > Metazoa > Chordata > Aves > Gruiformes > Heliornithidae > Heliornis > Heliornis fulica. The sequence goes on along the minus strand of VXBZ01009634.1, from coordinate 520,261 downwards.
TTAGCCTGAGATCAACTGGAGCTAGTTAAACAAACCCATCTAAAATAAACAGCGTAATGATTTCCTGCAGTAGAATTGCTACAGGAGGTCCTCCTCATTGCTCAGGCAGAAATCAAAAGATAGTGCTGACGTTCCTTATTGCTAAAGCCAGGGCAGCTGAGGCTGTTTTTTCTGCTAGTCCATTGCAAAATAAATATTACGTTGAGTTCCCAGAAAGGGCAGCCTTGGGGAAAGCTCCAAAGTATCACATCCTCAAGCTTTCCTTTTATAGCTTGCTTTTTTTTTTTCTTCCCACTTTACATATTTATTTTCTCAATGATCACATTGATTAATACATAAAGTTATCATTCCTAGTGGTTATGCAAATCAGTCCTGCAAACTTGCATCAACAGTCATTACCACATTGCCATGGTTACATCCTTATCTCAGTTTACCCTTGCATTTCATTACTAACCCAATCCAATTTCAGCATAACCACTAGTTTGAGGAAAACCTCAAACAAACAAGTTTTATTTTCCTTTTCAAGGATCAAATGAGATCTTTTCAGGAAATGGGCTAATGTTTGCACAGCAATAGGGCAATTCACATATGGCAGGCAAATTTTTTGACCTGTGTTTTCATCCTTCCCTTCTGCAAAGCTGAAGCTTCATTTTAGGATTAAACATTTTGGGCTGCTGCTGCTTTCCTGGATATAAATTTAGAAAAAGCCCTGAAGATCACTCGCCTGGCATTAGTCTGGCAGAAGAGTGTACCCAAGCTGGGAATTCTTATAAGATACCCAGGCTTCAGGCTTTTGCCCTGACTGCTTTCAGCCGGAGATACTAGACTTATTTTCTACTCCACCAGTAAACGACTTATCCTCTCATATGCTCAGTGCCAGTACTGGAACCTTGATTGTGTGCAGATCACTTAGTGTCTACTTTTGCAACCTGGATAACAACACAGGTCCAGACCTATCATGCTGCCACTGATTTGCACCAACCTGATGGATGAGCATACAGGCACTCATCACACTAGTGATGAGTGCCTGTATGCTCATCACACCACTTGCCAGCAAAGCCAGCAGGTTCCTGCCCAGAGCCCAGGTCAGGCTGGAGCTGTGGGCCAGAGAAAGCTTCTGCTCACTTCTAGCACCTGCTTCAAAGGGCTGCTTGGAAACAATGGGTAATAGAGGAAGTATTTTCCCAAATAAGCCCAAGTAAATAAACTGCTTCTGTGTGTGTAATATCACAGGGCAGTGAGGGTTTGCTAGGCTGCAGAGCTGAATTCATTGCTGTGCCCAAGAAGAGGCTTGCTGGGCAAGGGGCTAGTAGGACTCCTTGGGCAGATGCGGAGGTGACACTTCTGGAGAGGAAACCTTCTTGCAGAAAGTGCCAATGCTGATATCACCTTGCTGCCATGGTACAATTAAGGGCCATTAATTTTCCCTGAAGTTGGTTGTGTAATTGCGCTTCAGGGCCTTTCGAATGCTGCATTTAAATTAGTCTGCAATTGGAAATAATGAAGGTTAAAACCCTCTTATGTGATTTTATGATCAAATTAGTTCTTTTGACCCTGAAAGCAGCTGTGGTAGCAACAAGCTCTGCATCAGGAACGAGACTGAGGGTTCGAGGTGTTCTTCAGAACTGTCCTTAGGAAGGTACCTCCAAGCAAAGCAACTGGTTTTCAAAATTAAAAGGCTCTTGCACTCTGGGGCTGGGCAGCACTGCCAGGGCTGAGGAGGAGCTGTGAACAGAGGGGGGAACAAGGCAGAGAGAGTTGTGATATCAGAATTAGGTGGTCACATGAGGTGAAAGCCATTAGATGCCTGGGGTTATGTGTGGGGCATGCTGCACATCCCACCCCACTCTTACTCATCTTCAGTGTCTGTAACTAATATTGGGGAGGCCTTGGGCTAAACTGTGGAGTATTGAAAGGCACAGGACCCCATTTGTGGTAAATCAAACACAAGTTTAATAACAACCCAGCAAGGTTTTATACTTTCTAGATGGCTGACACAGCAGCCTGCAATCAGGTTCAGTACTTTTCCATGGTTGCATACAATTAGTTAAGGTGAAGTGCAACTTCCTTATCTCAAGTGTTGTTCAATGGTAATGGCCTGCTGCTAACATCACCAAGTGTACCATCTCCCAGCATACGGTAACACTTAACACTGTACTGCAGGTAATGAGCCACCCCCAATGGACATCCAGTCACCAAAGCCACAATTTCTTCCCAGCAATCAGTGATCTCTCTTTCTCAGGGCTGCTCTTAATCTCCCACATCAAACCAAGGCAGCGTTCAATTATTTTCATCCCAATTTATAGCTGGGAAAAGAGTAATTAAGAGTTTCCTTAGCTGTAGGGACTTTGGCTTTATCCCCTTAGGCTGTTATTTTGAAATTCCCATGACCTTCAAGACTTCAGCTAACTTCTGTCCTGCCCGTCCAGCCCACAGCTGGTGGACACACTGGCTGGCCTCTTGTCCCTCTTAAGCCTAAACATTAAGGAAGAGCTGGTCAGATTATTTTCTTTTGGTCCTGATGGGAAGGAACCTGGGTCCTGCCATGGCTGTGCCTGCTGAGGACAGGGCTGCACTACTCCAACCTTCCCAAGCCCCTTACTTGCCTGGCCAGGGAGAGTCCTTCTCTCTGGCATGGATGATGCCCTGATGTGGTGGATGCAGAAGACTTCGAGCTGCAAAGCACAGAGCATCACTCTGCTCTTCATACATTCGGAGTGGCTAAGAAGTTGGTGAAGGGAAACGTGATCTGAGGGTTCCTGGCTGCTCTGGGCATTGGATCAGTACTGAGTGAGGCTTTGACAGCCTCACCACAGTTGCCTGTTCAAACAGTGAATAAGGCTCTGGGACATACATGACTGCCAACTCGTGTAGCAGCATCCCTGATGACATCTTTCTGTTCTGCAATCCCAATGCTCCAGGATCCATCACATGCAGCAGACCCCTGGGCTGCTCACACATGGCTTCCACTACACGCACAGTCCCTTTAGCCTTAACATGCAGGCCTGAATGACTTTCAAGCTTTACCTTGGCTCTGCTCCAACAAACTCACAGACTTTTCAGCATGCCTTTCCTTGAGTTGCCTTGCCTGGGACTCCCTCTGCTCCTAGAGAGCCCTTTCCTCTCTGACTGCAGCCATCTGTAGCCTCTCTAGGTCTCTGTGCTTCATCAGATCCCATCTGGAGCTCATCTCGGTTCTCTCACATCTCACTGATGTGCAGGCTTGTCTGCACTCCAGGAGAGAGGGACTGTGCTCCAAAACCCAGCGAGGGGGTGCGGATCGCCTCTGGCAGGCCTCTTTTGCCCTCCCCTTGCAATATTTGCCAATCATTAGGGAAATGCAGGACACAGCGGTGAGGGTGAAGACTTCACAGCCGCTCTAAACCCACTCTGACCTTTTCTCCTCTCCCCCAAATTGTATCGCCATTTACACAATGAGCACCCACATTCAACTCAGGGGGCTCCCTAGAGCTAAGTCTCCTGCGCCGAAGCCTAACACTGGGCAAGCTGTGCAAGCTGAAACTCTTGGTTTGCTTTAGCTGATGTAACAGCCTTCCTCCAGCCTCCTTTACATTAAATCTCCTGATGAGATTCAGGCATGCCATGTGGCCAGGACACAGCAGAGGGGATTACTGGTAGGACTCACAGAGATGTCAACTCCTGCGGAAAGTGATTAGCAACTCAGCGTATACCAGTGGCTCCCGAGAGGCTTCAGGAAGCTGATTAGGGCACTGGAGAGATTTATTTATGGCAAGAGATGAAAATCAGTAAAATGAAAATCAGTAGTTGCAGCTGCTGAGGTGATGCACAAGTATGTGTCCAGCCTGGCTGGGAGCAGGGCAAACCAGAGCAGTGGCCATATCAATGCATGGACATGGGAACAACGTTTTTCAGAGCTTTAGGAGTTGGGCTAGGTTGATGTGGTTGTCCTTGATATTAAGAGCTAAACCCCTACTCTGAGCATGGAAATAAGCAGCAGAAAACTGAGTGGCAGCAATGTTCCAAGCAGCCAGGGAGTTGTCTACCTGGGAGGTGCTGCAAGGCCACCAGTATGGCTGGACAAAGCCCTGGGGGGGAGAGATGGGTTCCCCATTGCTCTCGGCCACTGCTCCCTCACACCAGGCACTGGCAGAGAAGGACCAGACCCTGTTGTTTCTGTAGTGTTACTAGCGCATGCAGATGTGTGAGGCAGTTACCTCTGGCTGCTGTAGAGGATCAAGGCAGGGGTATCACTGCTGTCTAGCGCTGTGTGAGACACCCCGAGTAATAGAGCTGTGCTCTGAGTCCCGGATCCCTCACCTGACCCTCTGGCAGTCTGCGTGGCAGCAAAACACCCAGAGAAAGGCCACACCGCGAGTACCCTTCCTCCTACTGGGAGGTCCAGCACCCAATGCTCCTACTACCAGAGCCCACCCTGTGAGCGGCCCATGGCAAAGGGATGTTCTGGGCTGCAATGAGACCGCAGTCACTCGTTCCTGGTGTCTGGGACACTCATTTGCCCGCCAAACAAGGGCCCTGTAGCCTCTGCAGTGAACCTGGGATCTCACTGCTACCCCCCGGTGGCTAACGATTAATTTTCCAGCTCCGTCAGGAAGAACGGAGCCCAGCTCACTCCAGCGAAAAATCTGATCTTGAGGCGCCTCTCCAGCAGTGTAGCACGGCACGGAACAGCCTGGCCCCACGCCGGGCGGCGGCGATGGTGGTGGTGGTGGTGGTGGAAGAGGCTCAGCTTGAGCCGCTTGGCTTTGGCGACCCGGCCTGCCCGGCAGGGGGCGCCTCCCGCCAGCGCCTCTGCCAGTCACTGCTCGTCCCGTCTCTCTAGCCCCGCCCCTCTTTGTTGCAGCCGCCAATAGGAGCGCGCCGAGGGCGGTCGTGCGGCCGGTAGCGTGGTAACGCGGCGGCATGGAGCGCGGCGCGGGGCGCGCCCCGAGCACGGCGGGGGTCGGGCTGGGGCGCCCGGGTACCCGTCGCTAGGGAGGGGGCGCAGCCCGCGCCGGGCCGGCTCCGCGCGCGGAA
>VXBZ01009634.1:484209-515117 GCA_013399135.1 Heliornis fulica | reverse complement strand
TTCCCCATGGACGGGCAGACCTGGGAGCGGATGTGGGGCCACGTGGAGCGGGTGCACCCCGACGGCGGCGCCGTGGCGGCGGCCATCCGGAGCGCAGCCCGCCTGGCTCGGGTAAGGCGCAGCCCCCGTGTCGTGTCCCACCCCTGTCCTTGCCCCCCCCATGGAAAGATTGGGTTCCACAAAGCCAGGCGTCCCGCGGGTGCCGGGGTTTTGTGGGAGTCGAGGGGCCTGGCAGGAGGGTGCTGTGCCTCAGCTCTGAGGATGCTCTCGCCTCCTGCCCGCTGCGGGAAAGCTGGAGCGACCGCTGTTCAAAGCGCCCGAAACGGGGCGAGGCGGTGGGGTGGGGGTGTGTGTGCTGCGGGATGCTTAGGAGCTGGAGTTGGTGTCTTGGGAAACAAGTAGGAAGAATTTTAATTTTCTGTCTTGTGGAGGAAAAAAAGCAGGAAACGGGAACCGAGGGAAATCTTAGGGGGCTGAATGATGTGCTTTGTGCAGTTTAAAGCACGTTGTGCTCAGCTCTTTCGAGCACAGGTGTTTCCTGAAGCACAGCCTTGCTGTTGGAATGCAGTAAGGCATTTCACCTATAGCATGCAGGAAGATCCCTGATGTTTTTGTCCTGTACATTTCTGGTATAGGCTCTGAACAGTTCAGCTTGACTTGAATGTTTTTTCCTCCAGCCGCCAAATAAAACGTTGTCTGCTGATGTTCCGAGGCCGCTCAGCGCTGTGCTGCATTACTGATCAGTGTCTTTAACGCTGTTGGCTTTGGCAGACTTAGAGCTTGATTCACGTCAAGCAGCATTAATCTCTGCTGGCCACTGAAGTCAGTGTCAATTCATACTCCTCTGTATGTTGGGATGGTTGGCCTGGAGCTGTCGCAGTCCGGGTTGTCAGTGATATATACACGTATTCTTCACGTAGGGTAGCAAGGAAATAAATCTGTGTGCAGAGAAGCTGAAAATGTATTGAGTCAGGCTGCCTTGCAGAGGCTCTTGCCAAGTAAGATGGGGGCTGAAAGGCCTTTCATCTCTACTGCAATGTTTTAGATCAGCGTAAGTGCAAAAGGGGAGATCTCTTTCCTTTTCCCTGCTTCCCTCGTCTGGAATCAGCCTTTGGATGAGAGAACAGATCCAGCTAAAGAAGAATCTGGTTATGCTGGGTTTGTTTGTTCATCTCGTACTTGCCCAAGTGCTCGAGGTAGAAATGAAGGGGCAGGAAGAGGACAAAACTTGTTTCAGCAGCATGATCAGTTGATACTAAACAGCCTGCAGATCTGTTTGGCATTATGAGATGGCAAAGCACGCACTGGACTTGATTTCCTTCTTGTATTTCCCACCTCTAAATCCTGTAACTTTACTGGTGATACCTGTAGTGACTGATCAGAGATCTGCCAGTGGCTCCAGCATGCTGGCATGTTGCCTGCCTGAGCATCCTAGAGAGCTTTCTCCTCCATGCTGAAGCACAAGCCTGACTGAGGCATGTGCTGAAGCTGGATAGGAGGAAAAATGTTTTGAATTTTGCTTGGCTGAATTATTTTGTAGCAATTAATTGCTAATCAGTGGAGAGTGCAGTAAAAGTTGCATTGAGTTCCTCCAGCACTGTCCAGCACCAAACTCCCTGTTACAGTGATTAACTTCGAGGGCAGAAGGACCTGACATCTGTGACTAGCTTTTGCTGGCTAAGCTTGGGACCCCTGGGGTTAGAGGGCAGTTTGAGTACCACCTCAACTTTATTAACACCAACACAGCTCAGGTGAGCAAATGAAGGGCAGGTGCTGGTTTGTTAGCAACCCACTATCACTTTGTAGCAAAAGTTGTGATGGTAATTTCTGGATCAGAGTAGGAATGTGAGGGGAGAGTTGTTCCTTAACTGAGGTAGCAGCTTTGTAAAATAATTTTATGCTGCCAGGTATGTGGCACCCTGGAAAACTTGAATGTAGCAAGTACCAACTGGATGTGAGGAGGAACTTCTTTACTGTGAGTGTGACAGAGCATTGGAACAGGCTGCCCAGAGAGGTTGTTGAGTCTCCTTCTCTGGAAACATTCAAAACCCACCTGAATGCTGTCCTGTGCAGCCTGCTCTAGGTGAAACTGCGTAGGCAGGGAGTTTGGACTAGATGATCTCCAGAGGTCCCTTTCAACCCCTGTCATAGTGTGATTCTGTACTGCTTTTTGGGAGTGATGAGAGAAACTTGTGCCTGCGAGAAGATGGTTTGTAATTCTCTTGCACTGGTAACTGGTGGAGGCTGAGCAAGTGTGCAACTGTTATGCTTTTGCATCTGATCAGATGTTAATCCCTAGCAATGGGAGAGAGTGTTCATCCTCTCCCCAAGAAGCTCCACTTGATTACTCTAATCATCTTGGTATTAGTCTCAGTGATCATACATGCATGGTGGTAAGTAGTTTTTTTCCTGTATCGGCAATGTTGTCCTGGTGGAACAAATGCAGACTGCAGGGGTGCAGGAAGAGTCCTCCAAAGCTGGCTCGTCTGCAGCAAGGGCAATTTCTGAACCTTAGGGACCTTGGTTGCATCCCCTAGCTCTGACTTTAAGTTTGAGCTCTCAGAAGGGTACAGGCTCCTGGTTTGAAAGGGCTGTCCAGTCCTTTACCTTGCCTGGGATCTTGACATATTTGCAGATCTTAGTGAATTAAACCTCTCTCCAGCTTTGAGGACCAGCCTGCCAACTTCATCATCTGTGCTACATAATAGTACGCTGGCAGGGCGAGCTAGCAGAGAATGACTTGCTGGTCGATAAATGAGACACAGTGGAGTCAGGTAAGACTGGTTTCACATAGGATGTCTGAGGTGAGCTGTGACTACAGGGTTTTCAGCCACAGGATGATGCCAGCTCTGCCACAAGGTCTTGCACCGCAGCAGCTGTGCTGTCTCTGCACCTGCCACTGCCTTGAAGTACTGACAGTGGGTCAAGGCGCTTTCATCTGCCTGGTCTCAGAATTTCACTTGCTTTATAAATTCATGGACTGCAGTGCTGTGTCTGCATTTCCTATTGTTGGCTCTAGCATCCTGCTTCAAACTCTCACTGGCTGCTGTGCTGGGATGTACGCTGGCAGCTGGAGGGTTGTGGCCTCAGCCACAACATTGCACTTCCCTTTGCATGTGGTATAGTTTAGCCCTGGCTTCTGTGCTGGCTGGGTATCCAGGATCAGTGTTTCCATAGCCAGGGCAGGAATTTTAAGGGGAAAAAGCCTGTTTTGTTTGGAGGGAGTGGCTGGCTGCATGGTGCTGTGTACTGCCCTCCCATCTCTGAAAGAGGAGAGCAGTGTGCAGTCCTGCATGGGGGAAAACTGATGACTGCTTCTCACTTGTATGAGATACTCCAGATTTCTTCAGCACTGTTGCAGTCCTTATGGGATACTCTCCTGTCCCACACCTGGGTGAGGGCAGAGACCTCTATTTTACAGAGGAGTGGGACAGGGTGCTATCCCCCTAGCAGCTCTCCAGCAGCCGTGCTTCTTGCTGTCTGGGACTCCCATTGCCTGTGGTGTGGTGGTGTGTATGTGCAGCATGTGCACCAGCATGTTTATAAACACTCCTTTCTTCAGATACATGGAACTAGAAATGACTACCCATGGAAGGATTTGACAGCCCTGCCTTAATTACCTCTTTTGGCCGTTTGCTGCTCCTGAAACTTAAGATCTATCTGGCGCATTGAGTCCAGGCCTGGCTTAGTGCCCAGAGCGGCAGGTGAATAATTTGCCTACACCAAAGTGGTCAGAGGTGGAAGGAGTTTGTGAAACATATAAATTGCCTCTAATGAAGAGTGTAGGTGTGGAAACTCTTGATTAAGTGCTAACAAACCTTGTTTGTAACTCCTACTTGTTCTGAGAGAAAAACCTGTGTGCAAGCAGTTGTCTCCTATGTGTTGCTGGGCGTGGTGGCAGCGTGCTGGAGGCTTGGCCATCTGTTTCCTTGCCACTTAAAATGTAGGAGCTAAGTTTTTTTTTCTTTTCCTTCTGAAGTGTATTTACTGTCTGACTGTAGTAATCGGCTACATGTAGTAACAGTTGGGCTTTGGTTGTGTCAGGTGTTATTTGTGCTCACTCTGAAAAAACCCCAACATAAAATACTCTATTTTACTGAAGGTGGGAACCAGAGAGGGAAAGTCTGTTTAGCAGAGATGGCCTTAGACCACCTGAACTTGCTTTTCTTAACTGTAATCACTGACTTGAAGTTTTAGAACACTAAGATTTCAATTTATGATCTTCAAACTACTGTAATGATGTCACAAGCCTGCGGGTACTGTGCATCTGTTTTGCACTTGCACAAGTTGCTGTTTCCTGAATTTGAGTCTGCATTAATAGTTAAACTGCTTGTTTAGTTAAACTTGCTATGCTTGTGATAGTTATACTAATTTCTTTTAGCCTTTCTGTCTGCTTTAACATCTGCTGACCCTGTATTCTTGCAGTCTTACCCCTAAAATAAGGGGACTTGGGACAAGGCACTGCCCTGTTCCTGTGTGGTTACAGGCTCAGGAGCTGTGTAGCTGTGGGGATTAAATATGGATTGAGGGCCTGGCTTCTTAAAGTGCTTAGGCACAAGCAGATGTCTTATGAGATTTTGTAAAATGCCCATTATAGTGCCAGTTTATATCTTTAAGTGTGGTAATAACATTAAATGGTTGTGCCCCAGGTGATCTTCTAGGTAGCTTGTTTTCCCTGCCCAGCAAGTGTGCCTCAGACATGTGGCAGATGGGAAATTATGCAGCCTGAGATCCATGTCTCCTTTTATCTTCTCCTCATGGAAGAGGAAACCAAAAGTTAGACTCAAAACGGCCTCTTGTGGGAGGGAGGACAACAGTCAGCAATGGGACTCTGCTCAACGCAACAGCCCTGTGCTAGAAGAAAATGCGAAGTGTCTGCCTTCTGTGATGGACTGCATGCCCTCAGGGGGCAGTGTTTGAGGGACATGGGATTCTGGGATGAGCAGCTTGCTGTGGCTGGAGCCTGTCGTGACCTCCACATTCCAGGAGAGATGGGGCCAGCTCTAGCGTATGGGCAGCCCCGTTGTTAGCAGTATGACTTTGCCCAGTGCTTGAGTTTTACTTGGGGTTTGAGTCATCTGCACTGCCACATTGTGTTGCACTAAACACGTGCTGATGCTCAAGTAAATCTCTTATCCGCTCTGCAGAGAGCAGCAATTAACTTCTTTATCTTTTTTTTCTTCTTTTCCTGTGTCCAGCCCTCAGTTCCACCAGTGCCAAACTACAAGCTCTCCATGTCAATCCCAGAATGGCTCCAGGCAATACAGACCTACATGAAGATGCTGCAGTATCCTCCTCCAGTGTGCAGTCTCCAGAGAGAAGTCTGGTTTCTGCCTGGCATGAATTAACAGAGGCTTTACTGAAGTACTAGCTGGTCATGAGGGTCTGGGATCATTCAGGGGTGAAATAATGCCTCTAAGGATTTGTGGTAGTACCTGCTGCACTGAGCTTGTCACAGCAGTCCTCTGGGAGATGTAATTAACTTTAAATGACACTGAAGAATTTAACTAAAGTGACGTTGGTGGGAGTAGAAATGCATATTTTAAAGTTGTTTTATGAGGATATTATGATCAGATTGTGATGCCTGGATACATAATGTGGCATCTTGTAAAGCAGCTAAGGGAGAGACATTATTGTGGTAAATCCTTTCTCTGCCCTGACAGCCCTTAAGTGGGGCCCTGAGACTGCCTATGTGCTTGGCTTGCATGGGGTGCTTGGCATTGGGGTAGGGGGCAGAGGCAGCTTTCCTGACTCCAAAGTGGGCAGTTTTGCCTGTGGCCCAGGAACTGACCAAAGGAATCTGTCCTTCCCCATGTCCCACCTCCTTGGGAGGCTTAACAGAGATGTACACATCTCTCCAGGCTCCCTGTTGCTGCCCCTGCCTAATATCTCACCGTTGTCATTGCCAACAGATTCTGTCGGAGGAGATGGCTGCTGGCCCATATGTTGCTCTTGTCTCTCTTTTTGCTTTTTTCTAAGCTGTCTCTTTTTGTCTATGTACGTGTGTGTGGAGGGAAGCAGTAGGGATAAGAAATGAATGTAAAGTTCTGGGAAGGATTAAGAAAGGATATGGGTGGCAGCTGGAAGAGCATCCAAAAATAGCAGGCGCTGTTAGCCTGCTGGGGTGTAAGGGCTGGGATCAAGGCAGCAGCAGGGATTGGAGCTGCAGCAGCTGCTGTGGGGAGGCTGGGGCCAGCATGCTTATGGGGGGCAGGGAGGGTGGATAGCATATTTCAGTGTGTCAGCCACTTGAGTAGGACTAAAAGTTTGCTGCTTAAAGAGATTGTGTTGTCTTCTCCAGATCCAGAAAATATATTTCAGTGGTCTTGCAATCTTGTACTCTGCTGCATAGTGTGAGCAGCACTCTGGTCTTGAGCTGTGTACAGAAAAGCTTCAGTGTGGACTGGGGAACAGCGTCTGGGTTTCTTTGGTGGGCTAAAAGAGGTTGTGTGTTTTGTTTGGAACATTCTGAAAGAGCCTCATGAATTAGGCTTTCAAAGCAAGAAGGAAGCAAAGCATCATTCCTGAAGAGTTCTGAACTCTAACTCAAGTCAGTTCAGAGCATCCTCGTGTGAGCTGGAGTTTGTATTTGGATGGTAGTTACACAGCCAGCAGCAGTGCTATTTATGCCTTGCAAGGTACCCTTTGCCTCCGTGGGGTCACTTGTTCCTGCCCAGGTATCACCACTACAGTTTTGTTGGTGTGAATGTTCTCATGTAGTGTTGGGAACTAGGATGAGGAACAGATTAAACTGCAAAAATAAACTAGCAGAAATAAGTGGATGTTGTGATTATTATTTTTTTTCCCCCAGTTCATTTTTGTTGTAGGGAGAGTGGTTTAGTTTGTCTTTACTGGACAGATTGGCTTCCTGATCTGATTTACTGCAATACTGCTTGAACAGCTATGCCTAAGGATGTGGGAAGAGGCTGCTTCTGGTGCTGCAGCTGCATGGTAGCTTGCACTCCTAGGCAAGTGGTATTGAGGTTTAGTTGATATGTGACCATCTGCTGGCGTCCTTTGTCATGATCTTTTCTCCTATGCTTGTAGTGTTAACTAATATTCTTGAGCTCCACTTAGCAGGCTATTTTGATTTCCAGTGCGCTGTATTTTTTTTTTTTAAGAGAATAATTTCTATTTCCTAAATGTAAATGGATGTACTTGCTGTGCAGGTTTAGTTTACAGGTCACACCTGAGGTATGTGGCTGGCTGAGTTAAAAACTTAGAGGAGCTAAGTTCTCTCAAATCATGAATGATGTTGATGGGTTTGGCTGGACTATAAAAGCTTTCCCTAACCAAATAGGAGACTTCTTTCAAACTTGTTATCTAATAGTGAGTGGGACCTAGAGTAAAAGGGAATTCATAATCCTCAAACACCAAATCTAAGTGTCACTTTGGACAACCTTTTTAATTGATTCTCTGCCTAATGCTGGTTAATGTTTTATAAAAAGACAGGTGAAGAAATAGCTTTATTTCACATGCCAGGGTTTCATCTCTGGAAAGAATGAGTGGCTTTTACTGCTTGTTTTGTTTCATCATGAAATCAGAAGTAGAATTACCTCTTGAGCATTGTTATTTTATTGTTCTGCTCTTCAAGTTTCTTTCCTTTAACAGATGAAATTCAGATACAATCACACGGGAACGCAGTTCTTTGAGATTAGAAAAAACAGACCTCTAAGTGGGTAAGTGCCTCTGGAAGTGGCCTAGTGCCCTTGTACTACATCATGTCAGTTGGTCACCTTGGGCATTTAAGCACTGTAGCACCATGGCACATGGCTATCTCCCCAGTGCCACAGCTTCTCTGGCAGGGCCAGAAAGTGTATACATTCCTGCCTTGGCAAGGAGGGTCCCAGGAGGCTAATGGACTCCTTAAGACCCAGCCAGTGGAAGGGCTGGTCTTGCTCAGCAGCTGTGTGGGAGCTGAGTAGCTGAGGGTCAAAGCTGAACATGCAGGGCTGGGAAAAATCCTACATGTAAATGTTGGGTTGGGAGGGATGGGTTGCTTTTATGGGAACTATATAAGTCTTAATATTCTGGTTGCTCTGTAATGCCCTTTGGGAAGACATCAACTGCACAAAACAGAAGTTGTGATGTCATTACAGGCACAGTCCTCTTCCTTAGAGGATCACAAAGCACTGTTTAAGTCATGGCCTTATTTATCTCATGGCTGCTTATCTTGCTGTTCCTTCCACTGGTGGACTCAAGTATTGGTTGATGATGACTTGTGCAACTCTCAAGTAGTAACATGTGTGCAGGGAGCCTGGCAACAGAGCGCTGGGATCTCCTGTGTGTAAGAATTGCATTATACTTAGAACAGCTCTTTAAAAGGACTCAGTAAATAAGCAGTTTAGGTTGGGAAAGTGATGTTGACAACATTATGCTTTTATTATAGAGTGACATTTAGATAAACAGAATGTAATTGCTCCTGCAGACTGGCTGGTCTCTTGCTCTCCCCAGCTGCCTGTCATTAATCTAATGGTCCATCACTGTAAATTTCAGTTCCTGTCCCAGCTTTATGCTTCAGGTTTTCATCTTGCTGACAGCAACCTTTCCCACTTCTTTCCCTGTGTAATGTTCACTGCACCAGTGGAACTAGTTTAGAAGAAATCTTGTGCCTTGAATGATAAATAGTTTTCCAGAAGTTTAAAGCAATTAAATTTGTCCCATTACTTTTTTCCAAGGAAGTAGAGAATGAAAATCAATTGTACTTGGCACTTGCTACTTGAAAGGTTGATGTCCTCCTGGGCTGGGTGAAAACCTGGTATATGAGGCAGTAATCTCTAGTGGAAAGGAACTAATAAATGGAGATGCATCTGTAGCTTTGGATCATATCCTCAGTGGTGCTATTTCCTCTGTTTACCTGCCTTAATGTTTGCTTGGGAAACTCATGTCTGACCTCTCTTGAGGTGTCCCTAAAGGCTTTCCTTCATCTGGGGTGTGTGGCTGTTCATACCAGCAGAGGATATCTTCTCTTGTAGCTGTCCTCTATCATTTGTTCTCCTGCTGTCAGGACAGTTTTCATCAGAGCTGAAAAACTGCCCACACCTGCAGGTTTTTTCCTGGGAGGTGTGTTCCACTTTGCAAGAGATCTGCTTCCAGCATGGCGGCACCCGGCGTCTTGTGCTGAGGTGACAGGTGCTGCTCTAAGCAGGCTCCTGTGGTGTGAAAGGCCGGGCTTGGACAAAGTTTGCATTTGCAAGCTCATGGCAAGGTGCTGGGCGCCTCCCAGTTGCTACCACCTCTTGGAAGTTAAGGCTGTTCCCAGAGCTGTGACTTACTGATATAAAATATATTGCTTATTTCATAATATAAGGGCTTGAAGCTAATGGAAGTATTATGAGATCTTTGGCAGCCTCTCTTGAAGAGAGCGGTAGTTGGACACAAAAGCTGAACACTAGATGGAAATTGAATATTCATAAATTCAAGTGAAAGTGTCCTAAAGCAGCTGGGGCATATTAATGAATTTTTCTGTTATGAAGGGAGGACTAGATATTATACAGATTTACTGTCAGCATCAGTGTGATGCATGAGAAAATAAAGATGCTTGGTTGTGCTTAGGAGGAAGAGCATAAATTATCTATAGGGACTCATAACGCTAAAGGACACAGGCTTGCTATAATTCAGTACTTACAATCTCTTTTAAGAAAAAGTCACTGTTAGCTATCAGCTTACCCCTAGACTGCCAGACACCCTGTGGTTTTGTCTAGACTACAGATACCACTTCTGAAAATGTTAGATTTCTGTTGGCGTAGCTGTGTGAGTCGGGGTGGTAGAGATGTGATCCTGCAGTCTGTGTGTGGTGGTCCTGATGTACTGGCAAACTGTCTCAAAATCCATCTTACCTGACCTGAGTTTGCTTTATTTGCACAAAATCCAGATTTACAGGTGTAGCTGTACATCCACCATAGGAATGCTTTGCTAATAGACTGTGCAAGGTATCCTGGTGTGGGATGGTGTCCTTTACATACTTCTGTGATGTACCCTTTTGTACTGGGTAGCTGCAGGGCACCCCGTAGAGTTCAGCTTTAACGAACCGTGGTATTTGTGTACATGTGCAATACAAATGCTTCAGATGCCAATTGAGCTGGCTTTCCTTTTCCCATACAGGATTGTGCTGGCAAACCCCACGTTATGGCTTTTGTGTATACAACCATTCTGATAAAGAATGGCCCTGTTTAATTGAAGTGGTCACTCTTTAAAGCTCCCAAGCCTACATAACCTAAAAGCTTTAGAGCGGAAAAAACCCTTTCTGGAAACCTAGTAATATCTGTAGCTGTGCATTCAATGCCAACAGACTTCTGTTACTGGCTTTACAAGAAGCAAGAAGACCTTTGCAAGCTTCTCTTCTAGGATATAGACGTGTGCCACAATGAGCACCAAATATTCTTGTCTTCCATAGCGTATCTGGGGAGGTTGAGGTATTGTGTTCCTTCCACTTAAGTGCCAGCTGATCAGTGGGGTCTGTGACTGAAGTAAAAACTGGTGTTTGGGTAGGTTCTGGTGACTCAGAGACATTACAACTTGGAAGCTGCTCAGTGAAACCAGGGGGACATTCAGTGACTGCAGATATAATGGGCAATCAGTTGCAATGAAAGAGCGTGATAGAAGCAGTCACGTGGGAACGATGCAACCAAATAACAGTGAAGGTTGGGGGGTGGAAAATGATACTGTTTCAGCACACCATGTTATTAAGGAACCCTGATGGGCCTGTAAAGAAATATTGGCTCATGCAATTGACTGCAGAAGGCATTTGAACATCTGCTTCTCTCCCACACAAAGAGGGAATGTCACAGATACGGTGCTGTGTTCTGCATGTGGTGGAAGTGCTTTTGCCACTGAAATAAACTGGTTTTGCAAAGATTCATGAGGGTGGTATCTGCTGTTTTATCTCCTTTCACTCCTTTTGGTGCCTTTCACTTCTCTTAGCTTCGCTGTGAGAAATAAAACTGCCAAGAGCCTTAGGAAAACTTGGGAAAGGGAGATTTTATGGACCTTGTGTAAGTAATGGGGCCCGGAAATGACAACTTGGTGGAAAATATACTATAGGATCTTGCCAATTCAAAGTATATTTAAGTCTACAGGAACCTTTCTGGTGAAGGTAATAGGCAAACTCTCTTCCTAAGCATGGTCAGCTTTGAAGCACCTCCAGCATGGTGTGTGCCAGCTGGTGAGATCATCCAGTTTGAGGCATGCTAAAAAATTTGAAGCTTTTTCTAATCTTTGTATGAAGTTGTGTGCCCTTGTAAAAATCTGGGAGCAAAAGGAATTAATGGCTCCTGTAGGTTGTCTGCAGTCTCTACTGTTTTAAATAGAAAGCATCCAAAAGAGACAAACCCAACTCCTTTATGGGTCCTCTCTTACCTGTAGAAAGCAAGGGAGAATAATCCAGGTGGGTTTCTGAAAACACTAGAAGGAATTTGAGTGAATCAACAAGGAAATATCACCATCTGCCAAGGACTAGATTTTGAGGGGAGTGTGCAGTCTGTTCCACTGGCTGCATTTGTTAGATGCAGAAGTGTTTGCTGTGGTCTGGAACAGAGATCTGCGTGGCAGACTTTAGATAGTGGTGTAAATCAAGAAGGAAGCTCTGTGAAAACTTACTTTTGACTGTAGCAGTCTCCCTGGAGTTGCCGAAGAGGTGGGCCGCCCCTGTGTTTCCTGGGGTGGCTGGAGAGGGTGGCTTTGTGCTGTTTGCCAGCTGTCTGACAAAACATGGAAAAGTACTGTGATAGAGAACAGTATATATGGAATCTGTTCAGACAACTTGAAAGATGTGAAGAAAATCTCAGACAACCCCCTGCTCAGGCAAGGAATTGAAACGCCTAATGCTGACAGTGGAGTTATGAATTTGGGGACGAAAGAAAATAAGGAAAGGACAAGTCAAACATCATTTGTAACTAGTGGTTTTCCAATGAGCTGGATGCTATGTCATTTGTCATAGATCACTTGGAGAAATTACATAGAACCTCAAAACTATTAATACTTGCATTAGAGAGTGTGGGGAAGATGAGTGCTCTTGATAGAAACTGGGGGAAGCAAAGATGCCAGTCATTTTTTTAATTTTTTTTTTTATTAATAAAGTAGTCTAGGAACATTGTTTGTCTCCAGTTTCAGGAAAAACACTAGACCAAGTAACAAGGGTCTGGAACGCAACAAAGTGTAAGTGATAGGCAGTGTGAATGTAGTTTGGCACAGTTTGCTTCTGATAACTTCCTTCTATGAGAGCAAGAGCCTTTGTTAATCAGGGAAGAGTTGGAGTTCTCTTTAGTATGGCTTTTGGCAGCCTCCAGATAAGGCAGGGCCTGCTAGCCTAAGTGAAACTGTTTTGACATAAGGACACAACCTGGTGAAAATCAGGGCTTAGAGAGGGCTACTTAGTGCCCTTGCCTAGCAGAGTTTGTCACCTGATGTGTGCAATCTCTGCCTCAGGTCAAGGTTTTCTCATTAGTGGTACAGATGAGCTGGCTTGTTTGCTAATACATATGTTTTGTGCTCCAAGGTGACAAGGCTTTTCAAGGTGCAGTTTGGGTTCAGAGTGATCTTGAAGGGTAAGAGAGAGAGCTGGACTGGAGCAAACAGGAGGTAATTTAGTGACAACAGATGTAGAGGAGGGATTTGGGAATAGTCAGCTGTGGGAATACACAATGGAGAGTGAAAGACTTGTTTTTCACAGGAGCTGATCTTAAATTAAGTGTTTGCTTTCTCATGTTTACAGAGGACAGGGCAGATTATAGCCTGTCCCATACAACTGTCTGCTGCGAGAGAAGAGATAATAAATGGTCTCCATGTCCACTGTGGGGAGCAGAAATAGCTTCTGATTTAAATTGCAAAAAAGGCCAGATTAGTTTAAGCACTGGGAGACCTTCTTTAGATGCAAGGTTAAATATAGGATAGATTAACTGGTGGGCTCCTGAGCCTTTGAGAACCTAGTTAAAAGTAGGTTGGAAAATTATCTAGGAAGGGAGAGATTTGACTACCTTGGGCAATGTGGTGGCTTTGGATTTTCCAAAGGTTCAGATCCCAAGCAAAGGTGGGGTTTAAGGCCGTACTTCTTCTCAAGCTCGTTAAAGCAGTAGAAGGACTTTCTCAGTGACTGTTACTGAACTGGGTCTTCTGCATAAGTCCTGTGGTCTGTGTAGCAAATGCAGAGGAAAAAGCAAACTCTGTGGAGTGTTTCTCAGGACTCTGGGATGGGTATATGTGAGGGTGTGACCTGCTCTCTGGGTGTGGATGGGTACCTGTTCATTCACTGATTGTTGGTGAGGCCTCTTGACTGGTGTTCTCAGTGCACAGAGCCTCATCACTCGTAGTCTGCAGGCTATGGCTGCCTCTGAGTGGCTAGGTCCTGGGGTGTCACTAAGCACCTGCTCTTGTACGCTGGTGGGACAGAAGGACTTCCTGGGGCTTCTTCTGAGTCTGGTTATCTGATGATGCTGTGTAAAGGAAAGGGAGGGCTGCCACTAGTGGCAGAAAGGACAGCCATGGTGCCCATCCTTTAGCCGGCAGCATGTTTTTAGGTGAACAAGATGCCTCTTCTATTCAATTTAAATCTGTCTTAACGACAATACAGTGTCCTGGAGAGCTGTGCTTCAGAACCAGTATGTGACTTGCAAACAGAGTGTGTGCTAAATACAACTTAGTATTTAAATAGTGTGGGTGTTGCAGTGACAGATAAGTCAGTAGTAATTGGACTGCTCATTTAGGCCAATTACTTTAAAGACTCTCTTCCTGGTTGTGGAGCCATTAATGTTATCTCCATGCTGACACCACCTTGAAACCATGACAGTAGTGAGTTTATAAAAGCAGGTGTTAGGAGGCCTGATGCTGTGTGTGTGTCGTTACTGTTTGCCTGCCAGCAGCAGGATCCACATAGGTGTGGACTGAGGAGGAGATGCTGATCCTTAGACCACATTAACTAGGCATATATCACATTAAATAGCTTGAAGCTTTGCAAGTTGAGCTGTTTTGTGCCTCTAATAACACACTCATATTCAGCTGTGTCTTTTCATTTCTCCTTCCACTTTCTGATGGAGTTAGAAGATTGAAAATTCAGTGGGTCATTTTTTTTGTGGGTATGTCCCATGTACAGTCTGCATGTAATGCTTGTCCGGATGGAGATGTGGCTTTGTAGCAGCTACTGCTGTGACTAGCACTGAAAGGCCACTGTGGGGGATGAAGGGCCCCTATTATGTGCCCTCACTGGAGCTGCTCCCTGCTTCCAGCATTGGGGTTTCTGTGGCTGATTGTGAGCATGTAGGAGGCAGGCTAAGGCTAATCTATCTTCTGTACTGCAGGGTGTACTGTATAGGGTGGTTGTTTACAAATGAAAAGATAATTTCTAGGTTGGATAAATGGGATGTGGAATGGCTGTGACAGGCTGTAATAGTGGTGGGAGCTGTGTTGCCATTTGCTCTCGATACAGGATTTACAATGCATGAGGTGGGCGATTTGGAAAGCGAGGGGAAAACAGACAACTGGTTTCAGGTTCATGCTTTCATAATCTTCTCTAATACAAATATTTTTATTATTTAATGTCTGTTGCCTTAGAGTAGGGATCTGTTTACAAAGCTCTTCTCAGGGAAAGGATACAGATAGACAAGTCTTCAAAATGGGAGTTGTCTTTTGGTTAGGCTTTAACTTCTCTTTTTTTTTTAGCTTCATTGAATGTGAATCTTCTGACCTTTTATCTCCTAGTCATTTTAACTCTCCAGGATTTCAGCATCTGCTTATGAAAGGGGGATAGGATACCTAGTTGCTTGATGTTGCAGTGTCAGTCTGGCATGACAGCTTTCTCAGCTGAGCTGAGATTAGGTGCTTGTTTCTCATCACAATAATGTCCATGTCAGATCACTCTATTCCAAAGATCAACTCCAGATATCAACTAAACTTTGAACTTGCAAGATCCTGGACATGCATGATTTCCCGCAAAATATCTGATGCTTTTTACTACTTTCCCAGTCCTCAGGAGGTGGGGAGCAGCAGCAAGATGATAGCTCAGCTTAGAGTAGTGTGAGGTATCTGTGTTTGTAGAGCTTTATGTAGAGAAGACGTCAGTAAAAAAAAATAAAATTCTGTATAGCAATAGTCTCACAGGGGCATTTGTGGCTTTCAGTTGGGCATCATGTAGCTGTCCTGCCTCCCCTGTTTTTTCAGACTGGAGCCAGGGTTATTTTGAAAATAAGCTAAATCTGGTCCTGCTGTGGGAGCTTGCTTGTTTGCCAGCCTTTGCAGCTCAGCAGGGCTTTATGTTACAGTCTGAAGTGATGCTCGTGGAGTTGCTGAGGCAGAGAGGATTGGATTTCTCCAACTCATCTTCAGAGCCTGGAAGGCATTGAAATACCAAACACTTATTTTATTTTTCATTCATCCCCCAGAAGTTGATAGGGCTCTGGCAAGTTGCTGAAGAGGAGAATCAAATTTACCAGCACTAGATGAGATAAGAACCAGAGGTACTCTCAGTGTATGGGTGGACCCTTTGATTCTTGTAACTGCTCAGACTGAGAAGACTGAAAACCTCTTTGTTTCTGCCCTAGGTTAATGGAGACAGCAAAAGAAATGACCAGGGAATCCTTACCTATCAAATGCCTTGAAGCAGTTATCTTGGGGATGTATCCTTTCACATGCCACTGGCTTTTTCCACTGCAGTACCATTTAATATATTGCCCTTCCCTGATGGTGTTTGAGATGGTCACAATCAAAGGTGAGTGCCAGAAGCTCTGGGAGCTGCTGTAGTATTGATTAACAAGTTGCCAGATTGTGTAGCCTTGTTGGTAGGAGCTTGGATGTATGTTATTCTCAAGTGTCATGCTCTGGCCGTGCCAGCTTTGCCTCCTGCCCTGGTAATCTGCATAATGTCAGGATCTGACCCAGAGTGCCCAGATAAGTAAATGATAAGAAAATGGGGACTGTGTAAGCACAGTCCCCATTTTCTTTGCTGGTATGTCTCCAACAGTTATTGTCGGAGCTCGGTAACACCAGAGAAATTTGGCTTCTGTCCTGTGCTTGTCTGATGCCTACATGGCAAAGTCATTAGCTGTGGACTGAGAGACAAAACCTATGCTTTTTGCAGAAATGTGTATTAAATGTTTAAGCTTTACCTTAACATAATGCTTGTTCCCTATTCAGTTTCAGGAGGGGGAAAAAAAAAAAACCCAAAACAAAACAGACCTGGAAGAATATTTTCATTTAGAGACTGACTTGCTTTTTGATCCTCTTCTGCTCTCACTGATAAATTAACCCCCATCATCCTAAAGCACTAGAAGAGGCCAATGCAGCTTACAGGAGTAATTGTATGTGGGATGCAGCTCAGCCCAAGATAAAGTTTGATTTAAAACAAAACAAAAACCCAACCTGAAATAAACCCTGAAGCAAACCAGCTTCTGTCATCTCTGAGGCGTTTTGCTTGCTGCTGCTGCCCCCTCTCGTGGGAGAAGCATCTGGCAGGTGGCGGCTCATGCCGCTCATGACTGTGCTTGCTGTGTGTCAGGGAGAGGCTTCAGGTCTGACTCTGAAAAGTGGCTCTGGTTGATGGGGCTTTCCCAGCAAAATTCTGGCAGGATCTACATGCAGTTAGGAGGATAGGGGGTCCTGGGTGCTTGATTTCAGCAAGATATTAAACCCAATGCCCTTCCAGAACAGACGTGATGTCTGCGGATTTGTTTTGCTTGCTCTTGTGTCAGGGTTGTGTTCTGTACTCTTTGGGGACCAAAGGAATAGGGGAAATAATTGCCAGGTGAAGTTGTTGTTGCTATGGAGTACTGATGGCAGTGTGACTTCTAGTGCTGAACCGATTATCCCACATGACCCCATGAGCAGAGGGTGATCAGTGGCACAAAGATGACCACAATAACCTAGAACTATTCTTGCTGATCTGAAAGCTTACACTGGGAAAGAGTTTTTCTCTTGCTTGGCTCAAACCTGACTCTTCTGGGCTTTTTTGGGGTGGGGTCTTTTATTCTTTGAATGGTGAGGAAAGAAAAATGATTGAAAGCAATTGTTTATACTAATCAATGTCATCTGAAGTGTCTTTGGTATTTTCAGATTTGCATGAATCTCTGTCTCTAGAGGCTACTTCTAAAGAAGTGTTGATGCAAATTATTATTTTTTTTTAATTGGGATTACCTCAAGAGAAGACAGGGGAGGGCATGGGACAGGTCTGCTTTCCTATGGCTTCTACTTGCTGTCTTGGAAGTGGGTGGAAACTTGTCTTTGAGAGTGATGGAGCACTGGAACGGGGTGCCCGGGGGGGTGTGGAGTCTCCTTCTCTGGAGATATTCAAGACCCGTCTGGACACCGACCTGTGTGACCTGCTCTAGGGAACCTGCTTTGGTGGGGGGAGATGGACTCGATCTCTCAAGGTCCCTTCCAACCCAAACAATTCTGTGAAGTCTGTGTGAGGACAAGAACTATCTGCTGGGATGATGATCCAGTGCCAGAAGCATCAAAGCTGGAAAGATCCATGCAGCGTAATACTGAAGTGTTTTGCTTGAGGTGTGGGTGTGCAAGGAGTGTGTCAGAGGTGAGTAGATGGGCTGTCTGGATATGTATGCCTGAAAATGCTTGGTATGAAGCTTTGTGCAGAACCTCATGGTGCTGTGCTGCATGTGCACCACATGGATTTTTGGGAGGTGTCTTTGAAATAGCAAATGGAGAGGGTGACAGCTGATTTTTCACAGCCAGGAGACTTTGATCTTCAGCACTGCCCTCTGGATGCAGATGTGGTGAGGCCAGCAGCTGTGACTTGCTTTCTGAGGTCAGGCAGTTACCAGATGAGAGACGCCAGTTACCCTCTCCTGAGTGTCAGACCAATGTCATCACATATGCCTGAGCTGAGCATCCTTGCGCCTGCGTGTGTGCCTGTTAACCTCCGGTTCCCTGCTCTGTCTGGGGGAATAAGGTACTGCTTGTAATTTGTGTGCTGGCAGGCTTTGCTGTGTTGCTTGGATACAGGAGAGAGCACAGCCAACTACAGCGGGCCCTGGGCACGAGCCTTCATTCAAAGGCTGACTTGCACAGAGCAGCTTAGCAAGATGTCAGTTTAATTAAGCTGCTTGCTGGCTTGTGCAGTAGCCTTCTACTTCGTGGCTTCTTACAGAACACTTCTGTAATCCCTCTTGGAGCAGAGTGAAGTTTGGCATAATTACCTCTGCACTAGATCTTGAAGCACCTTTACATGTCAATGAGTTGAAACACTGAGCTACCCAGCCTGTGTGCACCCAGGGAGCAGCAGCTTCCAGGTGACCAAAGGATCATGTAGATCTTCCAGTACTGCTTTGTGGTGATTGGTGAGGCTGAACCCAGTTGTATCTCTCTGCTTAGGTGATGGCCATTGCTGAACCGGAGGCATTCCTCCTGCTGCCTTCCCCGGGGCATCTCTCTGCTCACTTGTAAATCAGCTGACTAATGGCACGGTCAGCGCATTCTTTCTGAGCAAGGATAGAAGGCACTTGTGCTCCAGAAAGGGAACGCTGAACAGGTACCAAGGGAAATGTATTTGTGCTGCATTTGCTTCATTAAAATAGGGAGAGCAAAATGATCAGAATGAGTGAAGTGGTGTGGTGCATCCATCCTTGGGGACTCACAGAGCGTGTCTGTGTTGAGTGAATGCAACTCACTCCCATTGCCTTCAGTGTGCTTCTCCCAGTTCATGTAAGGTCATGGTCAGATCTCTGTAGTGTGTTAGACCTCCCCCATCCAATAATACCCTTAAACAAGGAAGAAGAGAGCAGAAGTGCCTCAGGAGGGAGAAATGATTTAATAGTTTCTGCACATCTAATCAATGCATGCTGTTTATCACTGCTGGAGACTTGAGCCCACCCTTTTCCTCCTAGCAGCTACATCCCTGGGCTGGGAGAAAGTGGTTTTGGTGAGTGGGATCATTTCTTGCTGCAGTCATTGCAGGATATCAGTCCCTGCAGTGCCCCTCTTTACTTCCTGCATGTNTTGGGAAGAGGTGGGAGGGAACTTGTGACCATTTCTGTTATCAGGGACTGATCTTAAACCTGTCACCTTAGACTGCAGCTGGGCACTGGAGAATAGGCACCTCTAGATGAGTGATGCCTGCTTGGCATTGGAGCTGCTGGGGAGGAAGCCAGGCTCTGTGCAGATGACATCCAGATGTGAGCTCAGTAGCACTTTGCCTCACAGTGAGCAATCACAAACCTGGAGTCTCAACACTCATGGAGCCTGTGGGAAACGCTGTCTTTGACTTCAGGCTGTGGTTGGAAACTTCTCTGAGTAGTTATTGCTGGTGGTCAGAGGCCTGCTGACATTGTGAGTGGTTGTTTGGTTGCTTGGAAAAACAGTTCTTCTGGTTTTGGTGAGGTGATGTGATGGTTTTGAAGCATGGGGCTTATTTTTCTCTGACTCCACCACTTCACTCTGAGCTATAGTGGCTTTAGCACTGGCAGGCTAAATAAACCTGCCTCCTTGTTCTCTCAGCCTGCTCTCCTCCCCTCCAGCTGGCTTGTGCCC
Source organism: Heliornis fulica (assembly GCA_013399135.1). Lineage (NCBI taxonomy): Eukaryota > Metazoa > Chordata > Aves > Gruiformes > Heliornithidae > Heliornis > Heliornis fulica. The sequence continues at coordinate 495,647 of VXBZ01009634.1, read as the reverse complement.
TGTGGCAGAGCCCAACACCCTGTGGCTCTCTGCTCATCTTGACCAAACTTTAGCAAGAAAACACCTATGCCAGGCTCTAAGATATGAAGCACTGCAATGTCACCTTGCCCTCGTTAAATAAGGGAGAATTTAAAACTAACAAATAAGCTGATTAGAGACAGAAGGGGTGTGATGGGCACTCATTTGCTCAATGTCACGTTCATCTGGCTTTCCCTTTTTTGTCTTTAGTTTGCAGGGCAGAGTGAGACTTGGAGCAGAGACACCAGAAGGTGTCAGTTGTGATCCTGGGTTTTCCTGTAGCTGCAGGAGAAGCACTTTTGTGTCTGGGCACTGAGACAACTGCGTGCTTAGACCTGCTTGAGATCAGCATTGGCAAGCTGGTCTGGTAACTGTTGGCATCAACAGCTTGACATCTGAAACCTGAGTGTGTCCTGGTTTGTTTGAAGCTGCTGTGGGTTCTGCACAGCCTCACTGTGCTGACTTACATATGGGCTTTCCTCCTTCGGGACTCTGAGGAGGAGGGTCTTCCCATGTCTCTGCAGGTCTGGGTTCCTGTTAGTGCTGCAGGGAAGGTGTGCAGTGTGGGGATGGCACTTGCCACCTCACCTGCAGCCAGTGAACTTCTTTCATAATCACAGCCTGTCGCTTGGCAAAGGCACCAGGATTCTTTTCCCCACAGCTAAACTCCCTCTGAAGCTGTTTTAGATGCAGGTGGGGTGAGGTCCTCACAGTGTGTCCTCTTGCTGTAGTTCTTCGTGGTGGTGGGAAAAGTGCTGATAGTGAGTAACCCGAGCTCACCTCGCCGTGGGGAGTCAGCTGCTGTCCAGTGGGTGCCATCAGCTGCTAAGACCTATTTCCAAAAACATTCAAAGCCCAAAGTCACGCTGCTGGCAAGTGGAAAGATCCTGTTCAGATTATTTATTAATTATTTTAAAAAACCCATCCCAAAATCAAGAGAACATTTCTTGTAATAGTTGCTGCTGGCAAATGATAAAGTGAAGGGCTTCATTCAAGTCTCTCTTCTGGCTGAGAACTGCTCTGTGCTCTGCGGTGGGGGCACCTGTGTAGGGAAGGGTCTGTATTGGGGGGAAGATGTTGGGACTTCTTTGTGGGACATTTTTTGGTATTAGAGCTCATCAGGAGGTGGAAAAAAAAAAACCAAAGTAAAAACCAACAAACCAAAAAAACACCTTACAGAAGGGGATTCTTTGAGTCACCGTAAGAGTGTGCAGACTTAAAACCCATCCAAGCACTTTCTGCTCCAGAGTTTTAAAAACTGAGGGGTTGACTCGGCTAACACCTTAACTCCCTCTTTTCTTACAAACTGGCTGAAGATGCCTCTCCTTGTTTGTCCCACTGCCCAGAAACATCCAGGTGGTGGCCAGAGTGTAGGTTTTGTGTCCCAAGTCTTGCTCATGAGTCTGGGATCTGAATGTCTCCCAAGTATCCAGGCTAGGTGGTGCATGAGCCTGGGTGGTGAAGATGATGGGACTTTGGGGAGTATGGTGACCTGTGGCTCAGAGGATGCTGTGATTGTGTTGATTTGCAGGTCTGTAGGAGCTGTGTGCCAGCATGGGGAATCGGGCTCTTTCTGCGTGCTGCTAATAGCATTGCTGTGCTCAAGAAAGCCTCTTTGGTAATAGAGCCATACTGCTTTACCCCAACAGCCTGTCGCCCCCAAAGCATGTTGCATGCTTCAGGTCCAATACTTCTTGCACTACTTTGACCTAAACCTATCTTTCAAAATTAGCCTCCTGGGGTAAGAGAGGCAAATTTATTGGTTGCCAAATCCATGCAGCCCTGGCTGACAGTCTTTTGTGGCTCTGTGAGGATGGAGGAAACTGAGGTTGAAGGACTAGTATGAGGCTGTAGAAGAGCTGACAGTCACAGTGGGCAGCGGGTTTGGAAAATCCAAGCGATGGGAACATCCTATGGTGGACTCCCAGGTATTGACAGTGTGCAGTTCTTGCGTGTGGAGGAGGAGGAGGGATACTGGGGCTGGAGATGACCAGCCAGAAGATTAGTGTCCCTCTTGTGTGACCTCCAAGGCAAACAGTGTCCCTCAGTGCTGGTGTGTTGGTTATGGGTTTGTTGGTTTGGTTTTTTTTCCCCCTTGTTGCTTTGATTTACACTAAGACCTGGGATCAGGAAGCTACTGGAGCTTTCGTTACAGCTGCTTTTGTCCTCTGCTGCTCTGTGCTGCGTCTGTATTGTGGCACGTAATGTACTCCCTGACTCTGTCCTGCAGTCACAGCCCCAGCTCAGAAGTGTGATTACAGCTGCAGCGTTGCTGTGTCATTGCCTTTTGTTTGCCACAATACAGCTCTCCTTGGGCAGAGCAGAAAGGAAGAGAAATAATAACGATTCATGGATGGAGGGGAAGATCTGATGTGTGCCTTTCCAGCCCGTTTGCTGTGTATTTCATCTCGGGTGGGGACTCTCATTAACTAGTCACTCAGAAGAAGAAACCTGTACCTAAAGGTTAATTTCCACAGTGGTTGTTGCTGGGTTATTTGATGATGAGTAATTTCCATCCTCAAAAGATTCTTCTACTCCCACCTAGTATTTAATGAGATTAAATTGCACCTTCTCTGAGACCTTGTGGCAGAAGTGTGTATGTGTGGCAGGTGGCCACCAAAGCTTTGTGTGGACTTAACAGAAAGGCACTTGGGGTGCAGAGAGAAAACCCTTTCATAATGAGGGGGAAAGATAGTGGTGATGTTTGAAAGCTTCATAGGTGTTAATAAAAGATACTGCTTTTTCAGTTACACAGAATGATAAATACAATGGGCTTCTGCAAGAATCTGTCTGTAGGACACAAATTACTGTAGCAATCCTTTGATGTACACAGAATGCTCCTTTTAAGGCCTGGAGCAAGGTGACCTTTTAAACGCTGTGACTGTGGGCTGAGTTTTCCAGTTGATATAATGGTGCTGGGCCCCATTCTGACCTCGCAGTGTATTTATAATCTTTAATTCTGCCAGAGGTGGGGGGAGCTTGTTGGAGAAGCTAGTTCTAACACAACAGCGATCCAGTGAGACCACCAAAGGCAGCAGAGCTATTTCTGTTCTGTGCCAGTGTAGTTGGTAGCAGGGTGAGCTGTGACAGTTGCTGCAGGGTGGTTGTATTTGATGTAGGTGGGGCAGCAGATGAGCAGAGGTTGGTACACGTGGCCTTGGCTGGCCAAGGGGGTGTCTGCACAGTAGGGAGGTCTGTGCTCTGCTTTACACACTTGTCCAAACTGACTGTCATGCAGATCCTGAAGTGCCCCAGGAGCTGGGCTCGTTAGTTGCCTGTTTCTGTGCCCTATGTTTTCCATAGACTGCTAGGGCCGATGACATCTGGCATTGAGTGCAATTAAATGTTTGACATCGAACTGAAAAGCTTCCCTGTGGCTGTTCTGAAAGATTTTTGACAGTGTAATTTTTCTTGCATGTTTTTGTGCAGAGGTCTAACTCCTTGCTGTAGACCTCAGGTTCTGAGGACTTCATGAATGTCCTGTTAGGTGGCTTCTGTTTTCTCCTGGAGGGCCAAAGTTTGAATATCTAAAGTACCCACTTGGGAAGGCCTTGGAGACAGAGGAGAGTCACCAGATGTTTTCCTGCATCCCTGGCAGGGGACCAGCATCCTGGAGAGTTGCACTGGTGGTGAGGTGGGGTGTCGGGCTGGGCAGAGCCAGAACCAAGCCTGAATTGTGTTGTATGGGATTGGTGCAAAAGCTTTTTATGTTCTCCGTGTCCCAGCAGCTGTCAGGCAGCCATGCTGTGCAGACGGGGAGGAAGGACTGAGAGGAAGGCTGGCTCCAGTAACATCCCAGAGCTTCTCAGCTGTGCAGTGGCTCTTGTTTCACTGCTGTGACATATGCCCTTATGGGATAGGGGGAGGAGGGGGTGTTGGCCATCTCCAGAGCAGGACACTGATCAGAGCTGGTTTCCTTGGCCGCTGTGGGGACTGACCCCACTCCTCTCTCTCTCTCTCAGGCTGCCCTGACACTATCCTGGCAGTGCTGCCCCTCTGGCCAGTGTATCTTGTAGCTGTGCTGCCCTGCCCATGCCTGCCTGCGGGGATGGCTCTGGGGTGACAGCAGGTGCCTCTGGTAGCAGTAACCCCAGGCTGCCGCATCTTGCCACAGCCTTTTCTGGTCATCACTCCTCCACTGCCCAGGCGTGGCTGGGGGGCTCAGCTGCCGAGGGGAAGGGTGCTTGCTCTGCCCAGGGCCAGGTGTCAGTGTGTGGAACCAGGGTTTCAGCTGTCTCGGGATTAGCAGCAGGGAGACAAATGCAACGTAGGTGCTGACGCAAACCTCCTTGCGTGAGGGAATCTGTCTCTCTTCCTTCTGGCACAGGGCTCCCAAGATGATGAACTGGGACCTGTGCATAGTTCCCCTCTGAGATCACCTACCACGCTGCTACAGAGCTCAGCTTTGGTCTCCGCACGTGGTGCATTTGAAGTGTCCAGCCAGTGATTCAGGGGATGTGTTTTGCTTTTAAAAACATTTATTCCTGACCACGTCTCTGCTGATCTAACTAATTATCCACCCATGGGCTTTTCTTTGTTCATCTCAGCAATATGTTACAAGGGTAACGTGCAACAACATGCTTGTATGCGAAGTGGCTGTGCCAGGGGCTGGTTTGCAGATTGAAGGGCAGACTGTCACCCTGGAGAGCAATACATTCAGAGGTTTGTACTGTTTGAAGATACTGGAAAATGAGGCTCAGTAATCTGAGTTGTACCAAGCTCCAGCATGGAAACAGGAAAACACCTGTTGCTTTTTAGGATTGTGGGAGTTTGGTGTCAAATGGGGGAGTTCACAGAGATCTGGGAAGAGTGGTCTCTTCTGGTGTGCGGACCCAAACACTGGCGTGGCCTCTTTCCTTCCCCCCAAAGCATCAGGCCCTTCCCTGCCTGAACCATTACACTTTATTCTCCAAGCAGTGAAATGGGCTTTGGTGGCATAGACTCTTTCTGGGGCATGGTAAATCTGTGTTTTTAAAAGGTGGCATTTATCCTGGTAGTTAAAAAACCTGCTGGAGATGTCTTAGAGGTATAACTGTGCATGCTCCCTTCCCAGCACCGTTGTCACCTTGACATGTTGCACACCAGCTACTTAACGAATGGGCAGCCCTCTGTGGAACGATTCCCCATCAGCTTTAAAACCCACTTCTCAGGGAACTATTTTCATCACGTGGTGCTCGGGATTTACTGCAACGGCCGGTATGGCTCTCTGGGCATGAGCAGACGATCAGATCTGATGGACAAACCTCTAACTTACCGAACTCTGAGTGACCTCATCTTTGAATTTGAAGACTCCTATAAAAAGTACTTGCATTCAGTCAAAAAAGTAAAAATTGGATTGTATGTCCCACACGAGCCGCACAGCTTTCAGCCCATCGAGTGGAAACAGCTGGTCCTCAACATATCCAAAATGATGCGCACAGAAGTCAGGAAGGAGCTGGAGAAGTTTGCCAGGGATATGAGGATGAAGGTAGGTCTGTGTGCCTGGGTGCTGGACTCGGAGGTGGGGGTGTCTGGTCCCATTCTGCAGAGGTTAATCTTGCTCTGTGTCAGTGGACTGACCTTGACCTGAAATTAAGGTGGTATCAGGTGGGCTGGGGGTGTGCTTATGTCTGTCTCTGCACACACGTGGTTTGGCATGTTTACAAGCCCTCAGATTTTTATTATTTATTTTTTTTAGCTCAAAAGATCTCCCTTTCAGCCTGAGGGACAGACTTGAACCCAAGCTTGTCCCTGGCTGTCAAGGACCTATTGCCCAGTTTGCTTTTCTCACCAACTCCAGAAGAAGATGGCTTGGAAGAACCAGTGTCCTTGCTGGGACTGGTAGAGTGGGTGGCCTGGCTGTGGGTAGGGGTGCTCTTTGGCACCCCTTCCTTGCAGCTCAGGTGTGTGGGACAGCTGTGTCGGTGGTTGCTTCTCCATGCAGGGCATGCCAGTGAGCTTGTCCTGCACCACCTGCTGCCCCCAACCCTTGGCTAAGTTGCAAAGTAGGTTACGTGGGAAGGGAGAGGAAAGCAAGTCCCTGACAGGCTGGTGCTTCCCCACAGCTGGTTGGACTGAATAGCCCAGAGGGAGAGGGACTGGGAGACAGGGCAAGTTGCCAGGGGGCTGGAGGCTTTGGCTGCCCTTGGGGTTGAGGGGTGTCCCTGACCATGTTTCTGGGGCTGGTGGGGGTGAGGAGCTGTCTGTCGTCATAGTGGAAGGGAATTTGGTGCCTCTCCAGCCTGCTGCTGGCAGCAGGGGCAGAACAGGTGTGTTGCTAAGTATGGGGCTGGCTGTCATGGAGAGGCATGCAGCCTCTCATCCAAGTTATTCTGGGTTCCCATCCCCTGCCCTGCTGAGGAATGGCTCTTACGTAGGAGCCACATGCCTTTTTGGCTGAGGCGCCTGCCCCTTCACCCTGACCTTGAGGTGACTGTCACTGGTGGCATCATAGCCCGATATCCTTGGCAGGGCAGGAGAGGTAGCAGCAGGGTCTCAAGAACCAATTTGTGCCATACTGCCACCTTTTTAGTATGTACTTGATTGCAGACATAATTTTTTCCCTGTCTTCTCTATTCATGCCCTTTTAATACCACCTGGAGAGCAGACAGCTGAAGCAGGCTCTACAAGACTTACTGAATTAGTGCTTGTTTTTGATTGAGGGAGCAGCTCTGTGTGTGCTGAGCTGTGGCATTGGGTCCAGTCCTTGTAGGAGCCTCAAGGCCAGGACCATAGCCCTGAACCTTGAAGGCCCTGCATCCGACTCTTCCCTTGAGTTCAGAACTTGAGCTGCTTGATTCAGAGGGTTCCTGTTGTGAGGGCACAGACTTTTGGAGGATCAGGTCTTTAAAATTAGCCTGGTGTGTGTCTGCTGATGGACTGGGGGATGCTGGCAAGTGAATTGAATGGACAGGAGACCTGCAGAAAAATCACTGTAGCACAGAGTTGACCTGCTGGTCTGGGTGGTAATCACCTCTGCAAAGCGGAAAGCTGGAGAAGGCGTTTTGGCTTGCATGAGCTCATCCTTCATGTGAGGCTCAAAACAGTTTTTCTTAGGTCCTGCTACTCTCAGCTCTGAAGAAAGCTGTGGATAAGACCTTTTTTCACTATTTAGCTGGGAACTGAATTGGTGACACCAACTAATTTTTCCAGGGGGCCCCTGAACAGCTATCACATGATAACCACTTCGGGTTCCTCTTAGCCTGGGCAGGGTTTGAATAAGCCCCAAGTGTCCGAAGGCTCTTTGAGTGCCATCCCCACTGCTGTATGAGGCTCTTTGTTTTTATTTTTTATTTTCAGTGAACCATTGCCTTTATTGAATGCCTTTTTCCTTCCCTCCCCAATCTCTCGCAGATTCTGAAACCCTCAAGTGCCCATTCTCCAATGAAAGAGAGATCACGGGGTAAGTCGCTGTCCCCACGCCGAAGGCAAGCCAGTCCTCAGAGACGTGCGTGCAGAAGAGACAAATCGTGAGTATTCTGCTGCCATCACTGGTGGGTCGGAAGCTGAGGGTGATGTCATTATTTTGCAGTACAAAATGCATATGCTCGCTGGCATATATAGGAAAACTACATCAGGTATCCTGCTTGCCTGCGAGGCTCCAGAAGCTACTGGTACTGTTGGTGTCCAGGCATTGCTGTGCTTACTGCTGCCTGGTGGCCTCTTTGTGTGGTGGCTCTGATGACATCTGCTTGGCTAAATTGTACAGGGTGTTGGATGACTGTGAAAGCAGAGTTGTGGCTTTCTCCTTTTCTTTTTTATTTCAGTCTTTATACAGTCCTTTTCCTGTAGGAATGAACCTAGCTTGGCGTGCAGGGCACCTATATGGGATGGAAAGCATCTAAGTATGTTCAGACATAGGTATGAAAAGCAGGAGGATGTATCTGCTATTGGTAGTGGGGTGCCCTGCTGTCATTGTCATGGAGACAGAAATCAGGTTCTCTGCAAGGGGCCTTGTATGGAGCTGTTGCGATGCAGTGGCTTTCACTGAGTCCTTGGTCCTGTCCAACTTGGAGGCATGATGAAAAAAATAAACCTTCTCTTCTTGCCAACATGGAGACAGCACTTCCACTGTATACTTTGATTTAAATTGGCTTTAAATCAAAGCTCCAGACCACTTCCCTCATGCAGTGTAGCTGTCCCACTGTGAGGGAGGGATGGACTAACTGCACACAGTACCTCTAGATGGATAAAGTGGAGTGTCCAGAGTGCAGACCTTTTACAGCCACCGGCAGCTCAGACTCCCATACCTTAGATGTGGAAGAGTTGAGTTTTAGCTGTGCTGCCTCGTGCCAGGAAGCTGACAACTGTGAAAGTCTATACGTAACCCAGATTAGTCACATATTTATGATCATTACTTTTTAAATAGGCTCCCAGACTACTGTCTCAGCACTTACTTGTTTATTTTAAAGCAGCTAACAAAGACATTAGACTAACCTTCTAAAGATAACTTCAGGATACTTGTAGCAGCAGGTGATTTCACAGCAGGCTTTTATTTTTACATGTGAATTCACACTCAGACCACAATGCTGTACTTTGAGCCTCATCACCAGGAGCTCCTCGTTTAGTGCATAGATAATTATAGTTGTAATGGGCTTGGCTACTCCTGGCTTCTTCACTTCCTAGATCATTTTGAGAGATGGTTTCAACTTTGGGTTTGTGATAGTGCTTCTGCAGTTGCTGGAACGGACTGCTTGTCTGGAGAGTAGTTTTGCTGGGTTTAGAGATTCCCCAGTTGGTCCAGTTTCCCCAAGAGAGCTGCTGGGCACATGGCTGTTCTGTAGTGGCTTGTTTGACCTTGGCAGCTTTGCTTTTCCAAGACAGACAAGTGAGGTACTTGTGGCCTTGCAGTGGTGTAAGCATCTGTGTATCTGGTGTGTTGCCCTGTATCTGCAGCAAACTGTAGATCACTTTAAAATAAACCCTGGGTCTCCATGATACAAGATCCAGGACCCAGCTATAGCATGATGTGTGGAGCAGGAGAAGAGCAGCCTCCACAGGGGGACCTTCATTTCTGCTTTGGTGGGAGGTGTTACGTTTTGGGGTGGGTGGGAGCTCTTGCAGCACGTACTTTGTGGGTGTGCGACAGCCCTGCGTGTTCCCCACAGCACTCTCATAAGTCTGTCCTGTATTCTTGGAAGCAAAAGGGGAGTGAAGGAACTTTTGGTGGGTCCAGAGCCATCCAGCAGTCCCAAGAGGCTACATTCAGAAGACTGATGCCAAGGAGCACAACTGGGTTCCTGGTGTTAAAACGATGCTTCTGTACAGTGGTGCTGGAGGCTCGAAGGTGGACTCTGCCTTTTGACCAGCAGGAGTGATGCCAGAGGAGCACGCTGCTGTCTGTGGAGTTCCTTGCTGGTGATAAACCCCTTCTGTTTCCAAACCAAGACCTGCTGGTTGCTGCAACGAGGTCTCCCAGATCCAAAGGTGGGGGAGGTGTCCCCTCATCAGGGATGAGCCAGATGATGCATACCAGCATGTACAGTGGTTGATGCAAGGTGAGAAACAGAAGAGAGGAAATGGGGTATTTTCTTCCACATACTGATGGGTCTTTGAGAACCTAGTTACCAGGAGAGGCCTTTGTTAGGCACTGAAGAGGACTTTCAAGCTTGCTAGGCTTTAGGCTGGAATCCTAGCTAAAGAGTGGCTGTGCTTATCAACACTGTGCTGTTTCTTTGTGGATCTCTTCCTCCCATGCTGTAACTACAGCTTTTTTGAGCTTGCAGGGGAGTGGGAGAGAAGTGTTTTGCTCTAGTGTGAGCTGGCAGGGGCTGAATAACACGTTCATTTGAGGCTTCACCTGCTGCTGACAACTGTTACTACAGCCTGGGTTTTGTCCGCAATAAAGTGATATGGGCTTGCTGGGAGAAATCTAGTGAAAAATATGTGAACTGGAAAGTCTTTGGATTGTTTCAGAAGGACAAAGGCTGAAGCAGTGCTCGTGGCCAGAAGTGGGTTTCAAAGCACCAGCCCTTTAACTTCTCATCCCGATTCCTTACTAGCTTGTTTAGGTACGGTGGGTATAGCACCCGTGGTAGCTGCTGCCAAGCCCCTGATAGCATGTAGCCTGGAAACCAGGCAGGTAGGTAGGGCGTGTTGCAGCACACAGGTGGCAATGCAGGGAGTGGTACATGCCTGGCTAGGAGGCTGGTGTGTAATCAAATTGCAGCTTGTTAACAGAGCTCCGTAACAGTCTGTGTGCTCTTAGCCACCAGCTGGTGTGATCCTGCTAAGGGTGCCTGGCAGACAGGGTGGATAAAGAGGCCATGGGGGTGTGATTGGAGCTGGAGGGGTTCGGGGTGTTGATGTGAGTTTTTGTAAGGGAGTGTCATTCAGCAGCCTGAAGCAATCTGTGCTCCTACACGTCAGCTCACCGCATCTATCTCCTCCTAATTTCATGCCGAGGCTTAACACACACAGGCTCTGAGTGTCATACCAACACTGGCCTTGTGTGCTTCTGGCCTGATTTAGCTGCAGCTAGCCCATTGCATAGGGATGTGCAAGAGGGCAGGACTGTGTTATATAAGGATGTGCAAAACCAGGCAGAGCCAATGCGGTCAACAGTGCACACCCAGGAGCGATGCGCAGCTTTTTCAGGCACTCATCATCAGGGTATTCCAGACAGGAGGCAAGATCAGAGAGATACAGCAGAGCTCCCTTCTTTCCAGAGGGTGTTTGACACTGGGTTGTTTGGCAGCCAAGGAAAATAGGAGCTGAGGTGCCTCTGCTCTGACAAATCCTTTCCTGAAACCCAGAAGAGAAACCTTATGGAGGACAGTCTGTGTGTAGCTACAAGCTAGGGAATTGTGAGTGGGCATGTTGTCATGGGTGTGTGGTGACTCTCCAACTCTTGGATAATCAGAGAGGTAGAACCATCCAGGTGTGCTTTGACATTTAGTTGGACGGAGGGAGAAAAGTGTGGGGAGGGAAGGGGATCCCTAAATTTGAGAGGGGAAGGCAGGACACTGGAACACTGCGCATCTCTTGCTGGTCTCGGTCTCATACACAAGCTCTGAGGGATGCAGCTTGTAACTTTGTTCCTTCAGAGCAGATGGAATTTGACTTGCCAGGAAACAAGTGGAAAAATTCATGCTATCTTACAGTGACTTCTTCAGGTGTGATCACTTGCTGCAAGCAACAGAGACCAGTGAAGACTCCTTCACTTTGTGCAATACTTGGAGATAAACGTGAGGTGCAGGGTGCTACTGCAAAGAGGATGGGGGCATTATTAAGAGGTTCTTGGAGGGGTGGCAAAAAGGCCTGGTTGCTGTCAGTGTGGGAGTGGGCAGAAGAGTAGGAGCTGTCCACAGCAGTGTCTCCAGATCTAAAATGCTGTGCAAATTCTGAGATTTGGTGTTAGTGTTCCAGTCTTAAGTAAATTTCTTCCAGAATTTTTTTAATTGAATCTGAGGCTCCTCTCCCCCCCCCCCCCCCGCCCCCCA
>VXBZ01009634.1:465898-484187 GCA_013399135.1 Heliornis fulica | reverse complement strand
CCCATATAGCCTGTATGTCTGTGTATATACATAAGCTGTACATCCCCACCTCTCAGGGCTGCAGTGGTACAGCTGGGTTAGTTCATGCACCCAGCAGGGTAAGGGTTTCCGAGCTGGTCTGCTGTGTACATCTGTCCTGTGGCCATACTGGCTGCCCAGAGCAGCTTTGGGTGAATCAGGCAGCCTTTGGGGTGGGGGGCATGTGCCTTGGGTGTGCAAACTGACAGGTCACACTTGCTGCCTAGTGAGCAAAGAGTAAGTGTGTGAGCTGGAATGCAGGTCTGAGAGTTGTAGCACAGCACCAGAGCATTACCAGCTTCAGGTACTGGGCTTGGGCTTTAGCAGTGAAGTGAACACAGTGTAGAGCCTACTAAGATATGTGTGTACTTTAGACAATGGTTTTATTTTGAAAAGCAAATATATGTCTCAAACTAGCTAAGAGCCTGGAATAAGATGAACTGAACTGTTCCTGAGTGCTCCTTCCACTCCTTCACGGCAGTGTGGGATTGCTGGTGAGCAGCGCCCTCTTCCCTCTTCTGCTTGCAGGCCTGCGGTGGTGGACAAGAAAGGAGACCTGGCGACACTCAATGAGGTAGGCTACCAGCTCCGCATCTGACAAAGCCATAAGCTGGACAGAGGGCTTCCTTGGTGCTTCCTGCTGCACTTTACCTGCACTCCCTTGGAAGGAAAAAAGGAACGGAACTATTTATTAACTTGTGGACTCTTACAGTGAAGGTTTTACATAGAAAATAAAGAGTGGGAGCGTGGTTTTGGTGGCAGTTTTTATTTCTATTTACAGAAAAGGCATTGATGAAGAGAACCTACATGATGTTTGCCAGGATAGGTGATATTTTTTTCTCCCCCTCTTATGCAGCAGGTGACTTCAGTGGTGTTTCTGCAAATGCAATTTCCCTATACAAGTATGAACTGAATTGGGGCACTGTGCTGGGTAGTAGCATTGGGAGGAGTAAGCAATCATATTCTTAGCAGTAAGATGTGCTGGGGTGCAGTGCAGTTAGTCATTGTCAGTATTAGTATTTAATTCAGCAATAAAACCAAGCCGTTCAGAAGTGGTGTGAGTTTTCAAAGTATCAACATTACCTCACTAAACAGATATGCAAAACTGTCAGTATTATTGTTTTATAACTAATTTGTACTGTCTCCCAGCATTTCTGGTGGTATTAAGGCAGCACTGACTGTTTTACTGCCATCTGTATGACTACTTCATGCATGTTGCTGAATGATGTCAAGTACTAGTAATACGCAAGAGTATTCTTAAACTCTTACATTGTATCAGGCAAAATGAGGGTTTGGGTTTTTTTAATGACTAATAATGACTTTTTAAACTTTCTTAATTTTTTTATAGTGTCACAAGCTTTTAATCTTTTTTGGACTATGCTGCTGAAGCACAAAATGTAAAGATTGCTGTTTTGTAGCCACAACTGTTCACCTACTAGTGGGTTTGTTTCTTCTATGTGTTCCTGCAGTAATGGAGAACAGGTCAGAATTGCCTGCCCGAGTCTGTTTTTTCCTTCATGACTTGTGTGTAACTTCAAACCTTGCCATTGAAAGGCTGAGCAGTCTCAGATGGTGATGCCTTGACATCTTATATTAAGATAAGACATGGCAGACTGATGTCAACTTTCTGCTGTAGTAATGACAACTTAGACCTGAATAAGGAAGCCTGTATTGGAACAATTCCAGCAAAAAATTAAATTGTACTCAAATAGCTACAAAACCCAAACTTTTCTGCTTCCTCCCTACTCGCTCTTTTTAGCTAAGTCTTAGAGCAAGACCCATGATGGATGGCAGCCTTCAAGCTATGCAGTAAGACTTTCATTAGGGTCTGCTGTTTGTATAGCAAAGCTTCCTGGAGACACTGAGTGCTGCATTCCTGAAAATATTTCTTTAGGTGCCTAAAAGAAACTGGATTATTGTACAAGTCCAGGCTCTACCCCTTGTGCTGTGCTTATAGATGATACTGCCATGGGCTTTGTGTACCTCTTCCTGGGCCACTACTTTTTTGGGATCTTTCTCAGATTGCAGGATTAGAACTTAGAGCAACCAGCAATCAAATGGATACAGAAGGAAGTGACTGCTTGTACACAAACCTCATTGCTCAAAAAAGTCAATGACTCTCTTACGCATGGAGACAACATGGAGACCCAGCAACCTTCTACAACCAGTAAAAGACTTTCTGCTACTTAGATGCAGAAGGTCTTAAGAAATAAAACCTTTTGAATGTGTTATGCTTAATGCAAGATCCCCATCCCTCTTTCTGTAAATTTCCACTTCTGTGTTCACAACAGGCTGTTTCTCTGTTCTTTTGGTGGAAATTCTTGTGTAACTTGACATCAGCTGCAGAGTTTGTTTTAAACTTTGTGCTGCTCCGTGACCTGTGACCTTACCACCTCCTTACATGTATCTGATTTATAAGTGATGTAAAACACTTATTTTGAGCAGCTGTATCCTAGAGCACAAGGTTAGAATATCTATTGCGTTGCAAGGTGGGTTTTTTTCTATGAAACTATGGCTTAATTCCACTCAACAGTGGCTGGTACAGTTTTTATCATTGTCCAGCAAAATCTGACTTTCTTCTCTTAACCTCTAACCTTATACTGATGCTTTTATGCTGTAGAGGTATGTGACAAAAGACTTTGGTTCTTGTTCTGAAGTTCAGCTGAAACTCTTGAAATATGCTTATGATGGCATTTGTCTTAAGTGTGGTTCTAGTGATTGTTTTTCTGACTTAAAGCAGTCAATTAGTATAGAAAACATGCATGACACTTGATTACTTGTATCTTTATGCACAGCATGAAACTAATAAAAGTATCATGGTAGCCTTTTTTTAAAGACTTAGGGCTATTTGTCTTGTCTCTTTCTATTTTAGAAAATAAGATAGTGTCTGTAAAGACCTACAATTGGAATACAACTTGAATACTGTGTGTTTGTAATCTAGAAAGAAATCTAAGAGCCGTTACACCCCTTCTACAGCTAACCATTAATGGGCTACACAAAGACATATCTCTAAACCCTTAAGAGGATATTGTCCCTGAGATCTTTCCTCTTCTGAGAAATAGCCCCTTAGAGTAGAAGCTGAGTGATTGTTGGAGTAGGGAGGCATATTTTTCAGTGTAACACTGAAGTACTTGGCAAAACGAGTTTAAATTCTCACCTGGACTTCCTGTATTACTCCCAAAGCACAAAGTAACAACAGTATTAAATTCTGCTGTCAGGAAAAGGAAGCCCACATTAAACCTCAGAAAACTGGGGTGAAGAACAGACAAACCCAGGTTCAGGATTTCCAGCACAACCCTGAAAGACACAGCGCTCTTACTTCCAAGTCAGTTCTACATACAGACCCAGATGGAGCTTGACCAAGTTATAAGACTTGGCTCAGTTGTCTGTCTTTGGAAATTAATTTGTAAGAATGTTTATCTATGCATTATATATATTATATAAGAATATTTATCACATTTAAGTTAGTTATGCCTCAGGATCAAACAACACTAGTAACTAATGGAAAAAAACATTTCCCAGTTGTTCAATATATATGAAACCTTAAGGTGTGTTTTTCTTTTATCAATTAAGTTTCCTGTAAGCTTGCATGCTCATTGGACTTGGGTTTATTTCTTTAAATGCTACCTCTATTTAAACTGCTAAAAGCTTATGTTTTTAAAGCATAAATCACTGTTACCTTTTTCCTTTTTGAAGCCCAGTATTGCAGTCTCTGCCTTAGCTCCATTCAGGTAACTGAGGAAACTCTTTCCTGAAGTATTTAGCTAGCAGTGTCAACAGAGCATCTTTTTATAAACTTATTTTCAGCTCATTATAAAATACAACTCCCCTTTGTTTGAAGAAGCAGACCGTTCTCAGAGAATAATGTTTTACTGGGATTTACAATAAAAACCATTTACAGCATCTCCATGAAAAATAATGCCATTTTGAGACTGGTACAGATGTTTTCCCTTATCAAATAATCAGTAATGTAAAATCTCTTTTTACCTTCAAGATGATAATTTAAACATTTTTTTTAAAAGTCTCTTAAAAACACTAAGAAACCAGCATGCAGGCAAGCTTATTTAAACTGAACCAGCAGTGCTTGGATTAATTTTTTTTTTAAAAAGTAAACCAGTAACCATTCCGTGAAGAGAGAAGGTGAAGTGACCTCACCTACACAGCATGTCCTTTAGAGATTACCGTTCAATAAGTCTGAACTCTGCTAGCAGTGGCAGGTGGTCAGAAGAGTTATTTTCATTGGGAAGACCATTAACAGTCCAAAGATCTTTCTCTGTTAGAAGTGCCAGCCTGCCAAGAAGTTTCAGACCTCCATGAGAAGAATCCTCTGCTCCTGGTTAAAAAAAATGGAAACATGCACCAGTGTGAGCTAAAAGTCAATCATTCACACAGATGTGGAACCAGAACAGTAGGGTAAAATAATCTGAAGTCATAAAGTCACCACTCAGGAAATTCTTGTTCATTTCACTCTCACAGTAGGACTTTCAACTAGTAGAGCTCAAAGTATTCAGAAAAACACCATCCCTCCACTTTGCAGAGGGATAGAGGTCTAAAGGGATTTGTTCATTGCAAGTCCCCTGAAAAAACTCCAGCACAACAGCATTGCCACACAGAGCTAACAAAAAATTAAGGATCTTTTGGGAGCTACTGGTTCACATGATATTTTGCCTGCTGGAGAGCTGTGAGGAACAAGTCACACATGAACTCTTGCTCAGGTTGACAGCCTTCTGGCATTTCCCTTCCAAGCTGTTCTTCAGAAGAAAGGGATCTTCCTCCATTGTTTCCTACTACCCATCTCTGTAATCCCCCGAACAAAACAAATCTCACACAAAATCCCCTACACTGAGGAAACACATTGCTCATGGCAGAGGGGAAGATGAGTCACAGCTGTGGTATTTTACACTGCACATTTATAATGAGTACTCTATTTTAAAACAACCCCAAACAAAGAACCATCAGAGAGTAACAAGCTTTTACCAACACAAGTAAAGAAGTTCCAGTGAGAATGAGATCCTACAATGAAGCAGCTCAAGAAGCCTAAAAGTTTGAGACATGTCCTTGAGGGAGACAGCTATTCAGCAACCCTAGCTTCCAGAGCAGAGAGGTGACAGCAAGCAGGTCCTGCCCTTTCAGGACCAGCACAAACAGCAGCTATAACTGACAAACGTTTTCTGTATGAAAGTGACCAGCAATTTCCCAGCTTCCTGGCTGAAGCTAGCACTGCCTTACCAGTAGGTATATTTTGGAAGATTATCCAGCAACCCTTAAACTCAACAGCTTCATCCCTTTGCCAGCCACCACCTTTCCTGTCCTCTACCAGCCCAGCAGCTGTTTACTGTTGCTCAGGAGAAAAAGTTTCTTTAATTCAAAGGTGTCTGGTAGCTCCAGAGCACATGTCCCCCCAGCTCCTGAGGTGAGTTTTATCATCTGGCACAGCACCTGCACCTATAAAGGCAGAGTTTGTGACTACAGGGAGCTAGGTCTGCATGCAGTGACTCACAGTCGCTCAGACCACTCTGGAACCAGAAAAACTGAGCTTTGTGGGACTCCGGTAGATACCGATCCCTGTTTTCACAGCAAATAGGGAACATCAATCCAAATACTTAAATGAGTATGAAAATTTAATACCTACAACCCACCTTTAACTGAAGAAAGTTGGTTGTCCTAGACAATATTTCATACTCAGACTTTGACAAGTTTTAATACAGAGGCCCACATCACAAAACTAAGAGTCCAGGCTCTTACATAGTTTCTAAGAACTAATAAATAAAACTTACACTAGTTTAAATTCAAGTTTGGCCCCAATCTGTACTCTAATGTGGGGGTGAAAAATCCTTTTGAAAAGTGAAAAAGAAAAAAAGTACTATAGCTCTGCTGGGGTAATAATGATGGGGCAACAAAAAGTATCAGCTGATGAATTAGGATTCAGTTTTGAATAAGGAAGCACTCTGGAACCACACAGCACTCCATTAAGTCACACAGTGTTCAGAAGTCATTTACATACTTCTCATGTTCCATTTGTTCGTAACAAAGCTTTTCATTTCTATATCGTGAAGCTTTTGTATTTGATAACTTACACCAAGACAGCATTAACTGTGCACTTCGTGACAAGTGAGACTTTGTGCAATGACTCAATGTAATTTAACAATCTAGTGTCAAAGTATGAGACATGAGGTGGTAATTTCACATACTGAAAACAACATTAACTTGTAAAAAGCCAGTTGCCATATCCAGTGGGAACAGGACCAGAATCCAGGTTTTTTTGTTTGAGGTTCTTTAGAGCCATTTATTTGGTCGCACTGGGCAGTGATGCTTGACAATTAAGTAGAGAACTAATGATCACAGGGAAAGCACACTGCTCAGCAGCGTCAACGGTAAGAGCTCAAGTGCAGGTAAGGGCAGTATCGTGTTACCCATCAAGACAGATACTCGCAGAGGTACCATGTGTCTCTCGCACCATCTGGTGAGTTTTCGCTGCAACTGCAGTCAAGGAGTGACACATGGGCGTGTGCAAGGGACAGCTCTCAGAACGCTACAGGCATTTATTTACTTGACAGACCTTACATCAAGTCTACCCGAAAAGCAGCTTGCAAGAAACAGTTCATGTGTCAGTTTGAACGCATGACATAATTTGCCACTCGCGATTTTGTTATCAGATGACTGGAAACACTTTATTGCAGGCCTGGCCACCGAGGTGCCGCATGAGTTACCAACAGCGGCGCCTCTCAGGTGCTACTCACACTGCTGATTTTCTGCAGCCTGAGCTCGTCTCCATCCCGACACCACAACTACAGGAACGCTCAGTTCAGTGGGAGAGTTTGCCCTGGCTCCAACTGCAAGGAGTGGACAAGGCCTGCCACGCTCCTTAGAGAGTGGACAGCTGACATTCAAAGCAATGCCACAAACCTCTGTGTTAACATGGATTAAGTCATCACTACTGTTTCCCTCAGAACAGCATCCAAATGTTCCCATTTAGCATTTGTGAAAGAAAATCAGAAGTTGGTTTCTTACCTGGCTGGGCAGCAGTGTCATTGTTAGCTGCAGAATAGAAAATATAATCCACAGTGACAGCACTGCGGGAGTGACAAGTCGTTACTTCTGGTATTCCGGTTTCAGGAAAGTAATGAGAATACACTGAAGACAATTTAAAATGATGTTGCAATTTTGAAGACAACCTAAACAGGAATCAAAGAAAGTAATTTTATTTTCTTGTCTGTCCTAGAAGAAACAAGCACTGAAATATACCAAGTAGTACTTGGATAGGCAAACCAGCATCTCTCATGCAACCAAACCCCACAGGCTTTGCTGGTGCCTAACCCTCTGAAGGCAAACAGCAGGCAGCTTTTTCAAGACAAAGATGCTTATCAAAACTGGCTGACCTGACACTTCAAACAGACTTAACCTTCACCTCCATGTACGATTTCACATGTTTACAGTCCCAAAATCTCCCTGACACATGAGTAGAAGTGTCCATGGAAGCAACAAACTGAATTCATCTCATCAAACCCTTCAGCACAGAGAAAAATAAGGACTATAAGGGTGTGTGTGGGGTGTGTGTGTGTGTGTATTTGGGTTTTTTCCTTCTAAAGTTAGGCTACACTTGATGTTTTATCGACTCAGGCCCCCATTTTGTCTGTCCCCATCATCTGTCAGTCTGTTTCTCCTCAGTTCAGCCCATCCTCTCTCACCTGTTGGGTCTTCCAATGTGAAAGCAACCTGCAACACTGCACCTTTCGTCAGGAGAACTCACCCTGCCAGCAATCTGCTCCCATCAGCTCTGACAGTCATCCATCCCTCAAGCAGTACCTGCCTCACCCTGTACAGCTGCATTTTAAACCTGAGCTGAAGTGCCTTTGGGTTAAAAGCCAAGGAATTAAAAAAGAATAGTAATATCGGCATGTCACCTGTCAGATTTTGGGAAGACTGACAGACATGCCATTTGGTACAACACAGAAAGGTAGTAAATTCTGCTTGTGTCACATGACATCCTTGTTCAGGTAAGCAAACACTCATGCAAGCAGTGTTCACACAAGGCACTGTGGATTTACAACACAGATCAAAGCTTCCTGTCTTGTTACCTTCTGCTTTTCTCAGAAATACCATTATTTAGTTTTTTGATCACCAAGAGTCATGGAGGTTTTTAATATAGTTATTTGCAGTGATACCAAGATCTCATTTCTGCTAGAAATGCTGACTTGGAACCTGACATCACACATACACAGGGCATTTCCTTCCATGCCTTACTTTATATGCCTTCAGTGGTTTGGTAAATGCAAATGTATTCTTTTCAAAAAGCAATTATGCTTTCCTTCTCAGTAGCCTAGTGGTGGCTTCCTCCTTCAACTTAACAAGCTAATGTTTTGATCTGAGGAAAAGTTGTACTACCAAATCCATAATACTTAAGTTTATGGGCCTCAGAGAGCTTCTCCCACAGAACTCTTGACAAGGAAGACTTTGTGATCTTTCCAGCTCCCTTCCCTTCCTTTATCTCAATTCCATGTTGCATTATAAGATTTTAATAGCACCCATAAACAGGTCTTGAAACCATTGAAAACAAGTGTCAACGCTTAAGCAGCTTGACAACACTGGGGGTTCTGTTGATTCGCCTCCCACCCCAACCACAGTTTCTGCAATGGGACTGAACTTCACAGCTTTCCTATGATAACATGAACAGGATGTTTTGGTGTGTAGTGACAAGAAATGACAAAAAAAAAAATACCAGAGGCCTTCCTTTACTAAGCAGACAAGTAACCTCTCAACACCCCTGGCACCTCACCTCTGCATTCTGCAATAGTATCTGAAAATTCCTGCAAGAAGATCATCCCCTTCCTCCCCTCATTATTTCCAGTTCTGCAGTGGGGTTTTCCCATCTGATCAGTGCTTTCGTGTTTAAATGGAAGGTGATTTTTTCTTTTTTGGCCAGGTAGGCAGACTGGGTTGAGTGAGTATCTTGTACCCACATCTGGCATCAGATACAAGTTTGGTCTAAAAACAAAGCAAACCCCTGCTAAAACTAGAAACTGTTCAAGGGCTTCCATTCCCACCCCTGCCCAGCACATACTTTTCAGATTCTATTACAATCTCCTGAGTGTTGCCCAGTTTTTCTGCGTCCAGTTTTTCTCCTGCAAAATAAAAATACATTCAGTTGACATTTAAAAACAGAATGTAGGCAAGACCAATACTGAAGAGCTACAGAAAATAAAAAGCTACAGAAAAAAAATCCTTTAAGTATGCTTATTGTTTGCAACAGGCAAGATACAATTCACAAGCTGGATTTAATTCTTCTCTTCCATTAGCAAGATCCCCTCCAAAGCCTACTTCAAATTACATCCCATTCATTAAAAATTGTTTTTTCTGTCAGAGAAAGAGTGGTGCATGAAAGATGTTATAATACTCAGCTAGTAATCACTTGCTTTTCCCACTTGGTTCCATGAAGCACTTGCACTGAAATACGTAAGTCGGAACCAGCATGAGGATTCACACCACAAACAGGAGCTGTGTTCCCCCATCTCTTTCCCAGCCACAGCACAACTGACTTTCATGATGCAAACCCCACAGTTTAAGTGCTGCACATCCACTCCCTAATGGCCATTTCTATTATCTTCTGAAGAATCCAGTGTGCAAAAGCCCTACACTCTGATAAGCACAATGAGGAAATCTAGCAAGCTCAAGACTCACGTGTCATTACCTCCAGCTCCCCCAACAGATCATATGCTTTTCAGTGCTACCTGAATGGTATTTTCAAAGGATCACAACATTCATTCACCTGGAAACTGACCTGTGCTTTCTTCTTTTTGTTGCTGTTTTACTTCATATACACAGTTTTGAGAAATACCCAATTTCTTTGGCCAAATTGGGACAGACAAAATTCTTTGTCCCCTTGGAAACTGTTCTTGTCCAGAGACCTAAGAAAGACCACATGAGCTTTTTCACATTTTTTTAAAATAATAAATATTTAAACTTTGCTAAAAATGTCCACTTGTTTAAAGTTTTAGGCAAAAATCCTGTTATAATGTCTTGTCAAATCTCTAATACACACCTTTGTTCATTCATCAAGTTTAAGACAGCTCTCGTGGCACTAAGCTGAGAGACTACCAAGAACACTTTTAACAACGCAACAGGACTGAGTAGATAGAGCTCCCTAGCAGCCACTTTATGATGCTGCTTCTTCCACAAGTGAATGAAATCAAGTTGGGTCTTGAAACAACTACCCACTAGTAACAGACATCAGTTGGGCTATTTTTTCATGTTGTCGTGTACACATTCCAGCTACTTTCTATTAAATAGCAGTTGACACATCCAACAGCTACATACCAGATCTTACAGCAAAGACTACCTAACCTGAAGCAGTTCAGATTTGGTGTTTAGTTGCATCTTTGCTTTTGAGGGTGCTCTAGGTACTGTAATTCAAAGTTCATCTAAAATAACAATCATCTTTCAACAGATCAGACAGTAGGTATTTCATTAAATAGTTTAGCCTACTTAAAGACTGGGACACTTAAAATGATATGATCATCCCATTGATAATTTTTGAGAAGAATTAACTTGCTTACAAGTTTAAAATCAACATGCTATAAGCAGATAAAATATTCTGCAAGGCACAGCTAATATACCCAAGCTCATTTTAGTAACTCCACAGAAACTTTGACTTTGCAGACAGCATAAGAGCACTGTACCACAACAGAAATGATCATAAGCCCAGTTATGGCATGCTAGCACCACTTAAATACTTCTCTTTAAAAAGCAATAACTTTTAATCTTGGTGTAAATAGCATTTCCTACCTTCCCTATAGCAAGTCCTTCATAGTTTAGCTTCCCTTCCTTTATAAATCTGTACAACGGAGAACCAGGAACAGAATTGAAGTCACCACAGATGACAATTGGACAAAAAGTCCCATCCTTCTGTGGGGCAACACTAGCAATCTCTGCCAGAAGCATTGCAAGTTGGGTCAGTTTGATGTCCCCTCGCCTTGGGTTATACAGCAGATGTGTGTTGGCTATGCAGATGGCAGCATTAGTTTTACAGTGAAATCTAGGCTGCAAAAGCAACACCAGTCCAACGTTGTCCCTGTCCAAGAGTGGAATGTCGCGGCGAAAAAATTCCACGGGGTTTGATGAAATCAGACTAAATTTGGAAGTTTTGAAGCAAATAGCACAGCCATCAGGTTTTCTCCCCGTCCTCATTTTATACTCACAGTGATACCCTGCAAGAAAGACAGTTAGAAACATGGCAGTCAAAACCCAGTCTGAAGTACCAAAGACTCTGAATATCACAGAAGTGAACACAAAAGTCTGTCCTGTCTAGCTACAGGAAACCTGTTCTAATGCCTTTTGAGATGTGTAAACATCTACAAACTTTAAGATGGCAAGCATCTCTCTTTGTGTGAAAAAAACCCCAAAACCAAGTCAAAATATCATTAAAAAAATCCCACATCACATAGAAGTGGACTTGCATACTCCAAGTTTTTTCTGGATGTCACAGTGGTTTGGGAATAATGGCAGTGAAGCATTCCAATCAAAAGCCATAATCACTGTAAGTCACAAATCACTGTCTAAAATGACTCACAGAACAAAGGTCTCAAACAAGGCTTCCCTACTGAAAACTTGCTACCTAGATAATTACATAATTGTGTGACTTAAACACTTATCAAATGACAGTACTGATGTTCAAACAAGACCACTTGAAAATAATAATGTGCCAAGTTCTTCATTTTATGTAGAGGTGAAACACAGTTTGATGAGACCTTATCTGTGTCAGAAAAAGCCCAAATAATCTTGAAACAGTATCTAGCTTTTTGTCATTAAAAAATGCTTTTCTGCCTAGCTCATAACATGAATTCACAGAGTACAGCGCCGTGAAGCTGAGTGAGTCCACCTCTGAGCTCACACTAATGCTGGAACCCAGGATTCCCATTCCTCTCTCCCACCTCCAGGCCCTGTGCTCCTGCCACTTGTGGCACTTGCTGTTAACTCTACAAGCCAACAGAAAACTAATCCAGGAAAATAAAATTGCTCTGGATAGTATTCTGCTGGACTGGTGGATTTCACAAGGGCAAAAGTCTAGTGAGTGCCAGGACATGCATATGGGAGTTAGGAAGGGGAAGAGCTACAGCTAGCTCCAGATCCTCATGGACAGCAGCAGGAGGCTCAGTTGTCCACACGAGCTTGGCCTTACAGTGTCATTTCACATTTAAATCAATACTGCCATTACTTCTTTACAAACTCAGCTATGGGTGCGAGACTGCCCCCAACTAATAGAGAGAGGAAAGTGCTGTTCCTTGAACTGCTCCTCCTGGCGTCAAGCAAGTACCAGTGCCAGAGGAAAGCAGAACCCTGGGACTGGAAGGAGGTGTAGACACAAAGATTTAGGTCAGTTTAAACCACCATGGAATCACACCCCAGCAACACGTTCCTTCCACGAATTCACACGAGAGCTCAATAAGACAGTGCTATTTAGGCTGACAGAGTGCACTCATATAAAACCCAACAAATATAAACTGATCACAGATGAAATTTAATGATGATTACTTGGAAGGTTTCAACACAGAAAAAGATACCCTAGAAGAGCTATCCAACATGAACACTGGGAGAAGACAGTGAGGTAGTTTCTAAGAGAGCACTCGAATTTATAAAGGGGACACACAACATTGCATGAAACAGCAGCAGACTTGATTCTATTATGTAAGAGGGTTTGGGGATGAAAAATACTACTGGGGTGGGGAAGAAGACAATGTATTAGTCATAAAAGTTTCATCATACCCAGGGATTCCAAGCTTGACTTGATCTCTGTTCTATAGTGGTCTTCCTGGACTTCTTGTAAACAGAGTACCTAATACAAAAGTTCACAATTACAAGATACTAGTAAGTACATCCAAATATTACCTCAGTTGGCCAGTCTGTATAGGTCTAAACTCATTTGGAGGCTTTTTGGCTCCATAATCCCATGAGAGGATTCACTCTGTTGTAGAACATGTTCCTTAGGACTGAAGAACGCATCAATTCCACTCACCCTCTCAGACAGATGTTGTCAGAGGTTAAATGGAATTTATTCACAACAGTGACCTGCTAATACCTTCTCATAAGTTTAGGGGAGGGCCAAACGCCAGCACAGCAGGATGAAGAGACCAAGGACAAGCTTCCACATTATGACAACCCAAACCAAATATTAGTGTCAAAATAACTCAGGAGAGTTCTAAGCATCTTCTCCCTGCACGCTGTAGTAACACAGAAATTTACAGCCACCTTGGGACTCTGTTCTTGAGGCAGCAGTATAAAACAAGTTAGCACTGCCTGCTGAACTGCAACAGACTCCTCTCACCCAGCCCACACTAGTTCATTCAAGCTCTCA
Organism: Heliornis fulica; assembly: GCA_013399135.1. Classification (NCBI taxonomy): domain Eukaryota; kingdom Metazoa; phylum Chordata; class Aves; order Gruiformes; family Heliornithidae; genus Heliornis; species Heliornis fulica. Next base: position 470,821 of record VXBZ01009634.1, on the reverse strand, counting down.
CAGGAGAGCCATGTATCAAGCAATACTCCAAAGTCTCTGCTTCACTTTAAGGTTATAATTCAAACAATGCATCAATTGAAAGTCTATGTCCTTTAGCAAATTTCTCTACACAAAGGGCATCTGTAGCTACTAGGGTCTGTGAGAAGCTGCTTGTCACAACTCAATGTTCATAATACAAGGCATCACCTTTAACCCAGTGCCATGCTGAGATAAGCAGTTTTGGATCAGTCTCACATGAATGCTACTTAAACCTGCATCTCTCAGCCCTGAACATTAATCTCAAGAAAATGAAGATCCACATACCAGTCTCATCACTGCTGCCTTCCAAATAAAGGATGCAGACATGATTATCAAGTTCTCCTACACCTGGTCTAAAAACAGCTCTGAAGGATTAGCTGCCAGGTTTAGCAAGGAACTTGTAACTCCCCGAATATACATACACTTGGTGAAACCACCACCAAAACAAATGGGAAGTTAAAGTCACATGCCTGGAAGTAAGAAAATGCCAGTCCTGGAAGTTCCCTTAATTTGGCCCTACTGTGTACAGGTACACTATTTTTCCTCCATGAACACCTGGTGAGCAAGACTAAGTATGAATAGCGACCAGCTACTCCATCTTGCACATCCTTTGCAAGTAACTTATGGCACAATTAAAGAGAGCCTCCTGCTCCAGGGCTTCCCAAATTGTGCAGTCCCAGAGGCTGAGACCATCCTGGAGAAAGGTGCCCCATTCTCCTTCTCTATCACGAGCTACACAAACATGATGCTAAACTAGGTGGACCTTTGGCCTATACAAGTATTACTGTTCTTATGTTCAATGCCTTATTTACAGCACACTTGAATAGTATGCTCTAGGCACAGACTGAGAAGGATATCTCTGAAAAAAAGGTGGGTTTGGAATTACAAAAAAAAAATTACAGCATGTCAGCAGAACATCAGAGTCATGCCAAAAAGACCATTCCAAGAAGAAGTTATGGACAAAAAGGAAACTCTGAGCAATACATACCACAAAGTTTGCCTGTGCTGTAAATTCAGACTGCACAGAATCACACTAATTGGATAAACATAAACCAAAACTACTGTTAAGCATGACATAAACACAAGCTCAGCTGGATTCATAAGACAGCCCAAAATAAATAAAAATAAAAACCAGCAACAATTTGCTACTGTAGCTTATCAGCTCTTCATAAATATCCGCATGCTCATTTTCTACTCACATCTGCATCCTGCTGTTTGATTTCTTGTAGGATGTTGGGAAATCTGTATGTCCAGATTAACAAGCGCTGCCTGCAGTGTCTGTATAAGTGGAAGTTATCTTCTAACAAATTCTGTGAGAGGATATTGTAGGACATGACTGTAAAATCAAATTTTGCCTCACTTCCTGTATTGCTTTGGCCAGCTTCTTTACTTTCAAAGATTTTCATTGCTGTACCATGCTGACAGAAATACTCCCAGTGTCTTTTGACTGTTCCTGTTAAAAGCACAAGAGTAAAAATTATAAAATACACTGTATGGCTCTTTACTGCCTTTAGAAGTCATTCTACAGACCACTATTTGTCTTTCAAATTGCTTAAGCAATGGTAAAAGGCGATTAGCAGTGATTTAGACCCTCTGTTTATAATTAAACTTATATAAGCATCAATAAAAATGTAAAATAATACCCCCCAGAGCACAAAATCATTATATGGCCCAGATTTAAAATTGCTTTGAGAATAGCAAACTAGCATGTTCTAAACAGGTTGTTGCAGTCAGGCTACACCACCCTGCTCCCTGTAGAAAGGCTGTCAAACTGGTCAGCAGACTGGATTTGGTTTACAGTCCTGTACCACCTCCTGCTAGCACTACCCCAGCAGAGATGGGGTACACTAGCCTGTGGTACTCCCTTTAGAGCAGCATATGGGCACCTTGTTATCTCTCAATCCATGACTAAGAAGGGGTTAGGAATGGAAGGTCAGCCTGACAAACTCAGCCATAAGCTGCAACAGTGCCTATTACATGGATTCCAAAACAAATCCAAATGCCCTCAGTGAGGTTGAGAAATTAAAGAATGAGCATGTCTCAGAATTACCAAGAGCTTCTGAATAGGCTTACTTTGCCTTTCTGCCATTCCTGGGTTTATAATTAGTATGTTTACATGAAACTTTGGAAGAATGTATCTGCTCGTCATTACATGTCCCATTATTTTCAGGTATGTATTTCTCCATTTACAAAACTCATTAACAAAGACACCTTTCAGCCTTTATGTCCCAACTCATCTGAAAGTGTGCTGTTAGTATCTGCCCTAAATGGGCAGTAAATGTCATCACAGTGCTTACACTATGTATATTTACATACAAAAATCCCTTTGGGATGCTGATGCCATGCATCACCTTTGCATAATATAGTCATAATACAGCTTCCAATTAATTTTGTTAAGGAAATGATTTATGCAAGGGGGGACCAATTTTGACTGTGCCCCTCTGTTTCACAGTAGACAGAACTGTAATTATCCACAATGCTCATCAAAACATTTGGATGCTGTGCAGAAGATTGTATCTGTAATGAGCTTAGGTAGACACTTCCAAGTGTCATGAAAATTCAATACTGAGTTGGGTAGACAACTCTACACTTAATGTATTTATCTGGATAAATGTATTTGCTGTTTGCTCTGATACTTGTGGTCTGACACAAAACTTGATAGCATGCCAGTAGTGGAATATAGTCGTGAAGAAAAAAAGGTGTACCATCACACCAGAAGCAAACACCATTAAGTCTCAGCCCATTAATTCTCAGTTATCTAGGTCACAGGTAACAACTGGCTTGGAAAGAAGCCAATTCAGCTTCAGCATGGCTTATGAGCTTGGGTGCAGTACAGTGAAGCTATACAACTGCCAACTCAGCACTGCAGCAACCTACACCTTTTTGCTTTGGAAAAAAAAAGATCCCAAACAAATAGATATGATCTGACAGACACCTGAGAATCGTTTGAGCCAAGCTCAGGACTCCCCAGCTCAGTCAGCCTTCACATCATTGACTGTGTTCCACCAACAAGCAGAGTGAGCATGGTTCCTGCAGACTGACAGCACAAAATACACATTTATAGACTAAATGGCATTACAGGACTGTAATGTTTTAAAGACAAATATTTTCTTGAGAGGGGTGCCAAGAGGAAACAGTAACTCAGAAGGTGAAAGCAATATTGCTTTAACTTGTTAGATGTGTTTAGGATTACAAATGAAGAAGGAAAACGAGCCAAAAGTATCTTCTACCTTTCTTGCTGCTATGTTTTTCTTCATTCTGTGCTACAGAATAACATAATGCATCCTTATGGTTAGAGAAGTTGCTTTCCTCTTCAGGAGCTGAAGTACCTTGCTGGCCACTGAGTCTTCTCTTCTTTGTCAGTGGTTCTTCTCCCTCAGATTTCATACTGGGATTAGGTGGGTGAAAGCAAGAATTTGGCATGAAGTTATCAAGCTGCCAATTAGAATTCTGAAACTGTCTCCAAGGTCCAAAAACCGGTGTGAGTCTCCAGTTTGCTGAGAAATCAACTGGAGGAGGAAGCGGAAACGAGGTCCAGGGAGAGTATCCAGCCCATCTCATACAGTTGGAAGCTGGGCTGTTTGAGGCAAATATCTGAGAACCATTCCAGTGGGTGAACCAGTCTCTGCCCAGCCTCTGCATGTGACGGGGCAGCATGGAGTGTCTGCCAGAGAAAGCACAGGTTTTCATTACTTGCACACCACCACCTGTAGAAAATTGTGGATGCAAGTCATCCTGGTCATGACTTCCAAGAGCCTTTCTTTACAAGTTAACACATACATGGTATTCAAACCTTTTTAGATTCATAGAAGGCATTTAAACCTTTATCTAAGTGATATGCAAACACTGCATTAACTTTACAACAAGGCTATTTGAAAGGAATCTGAAAGCCACTTTCCTTCAAGAAGTTGTAAAAAAGTTGTTTAAAAAGCCAGCAAGAGGGAAACAGAAGTACTAATTGTCACACTGTCTCCAGCGTAGAGACAGCTTATAGAGCAAATTTGTATTCTTGTTTGCTTCCCACATAGGAAAGCTCCAGCATACAAAATTACAGAATTGTTTGAGTTGGAAGGGACCTCCAGAGATCATCGAGTGCAACCCCCCTGCCAAAACAGGTTCCCTAGAGCAGGTCACACAGGTAGGCATCCAGATGGGTCTTGAATATCTTCAGAGAAGGAGACTCCACAACCCCCCTGGGCAGCCTGTTCCCTGTCACCCTCACTGTGAAGTTCTTTGTCACATCACTGAGGAACCTCCTGTGATCCAACTTGTGACCCTTGTCCTGTCCCCACAGGCCACTGAGAAGAGGTTGGGCATCTCCCTTTGTCTCCCACACTTCAGATATTTATAAACATTGATGAGATCCCCCCTCAGTCTCTCTTCTCAAGGCTGAACAGCCCCAGCTCACACGTATTAAAGCCACAGAAATATGGTGTTTTCTTAATTTTTTAAACGAAAAATAATAATAAAAAAAACCCCACAATAAAATCTAAGTCTCAACAAAAATGCAGGAAGGCAGGCTGAGTGACATCAGTCTGTCACTGCTTTCTCACTGTTTAAATAAGGCGGCATATTTCAGCTCACAAACAACAGATATCAGAGCTCGGTATGCCTTAAGTTGAACTAAAGTGAGGCCCTCCTAGCTGCCACGCTGCCTGGGGAATAAGCCGGAGTATAACTTTGTGCAAAACCAGCTCGTCCTGAAACTGCACTTTCCGCCACGACGCGCCAGAAGTAGCTCGACAGACAGCCGCACCGGGGGAACGCAGCGCGGGTTTAAGGTGGAGCTGACAGGAAGAAGCAAGGCTCCTTCGCACAGCCCTCCCAAAACACCTTCCCAAGACCCCAACCCCCGGCGAACACATCCCGTCTCCCCCCCCTCCCCCACGCTCAGCAGAAGAGAAA
>VXBZ01009634.1:302801-448629 GCA_013399135.1 Heliornis fulica | reverse complement strand
TTTTTTTTTGGGGGGGGGTGGTAGGGGATTTGGGAGTGTTTGGATATGAGTGCCTGTGACATACACATGTCACTTTGCAGACAATATGCTTTACAAAGTGAGATTTGGTGGTTCTAACAGCTGAACTTACTTATAGTAGAAGTATTAAACTTGAGCAGAATCTCAAGTTTGGCATTCAGAGTTTCAGGAGATGGGGTGGGAAACCAAGATGTATTTAAAAATAAGTGGGGTATGTTGTACTTCCGTATTTCATACACCCAAAGACTTGTCATGTTTGCAGAACCTAACTGCATTGCATGTTCCCAAACTGAAAACAAGAATCCAGAAGATGGAAGGTAGCAATCAAAGTCTGTAGCAAGTAGAGGGAGGCAAGAAAGGTAAAGGGAAGAAAAAAAGAAGAGCTCATGTCTGGAACAGTTGCCACACAACATTGTTGTGCTTAGAAGTGTGGATGGACACATTAGTTGCTCTAACTTTGGAGTGAGAGATTCAAGCCAGAATAAAAACATGACTAGAACTGCCTGCTTTTCTCAGAACTGGAATGTGTGGAGCTACCTCACATCTGCATGACAATAAATGTCTTCACACACAATCTACAAGTCTGAAATTAGTGTCCACTTTTAAAAGTGGAAGAACATAAGAGAAGTCCAGGAGTTAGACTTGATGATCCTTATGGGTCCCTTCCAGCTTAGTATATTCTATGATTCTATGCTTTACACCATGTTAAAGCTTCTCTGAACTGTTATGTCACAATTAATGATACCTGTTCTTGGGAAGTGGTTACTCTCTTTCCCTGATATATATGAACATAATTTCTTCAGTATTTTGAAACTACATTTTTTTGTGTCACTCCTGGCAAAAAAAGCGCCCCAAAACAACCCAACCCCAAACCCCCAGATATTGATAACTTAATGTTAGTGAGTCAGAAAGACGATTCATGTCATGAAGCTCAGATGAGGATACTTTTTGGATTTGAAAATACCAAATGAAGTAGCATGTTTAAGAATTAAATATCATGTTCAATAGGAAGTCTTTTGAGAAGCTAACTGAAACATGAACACAAACCTTGTTAGGGATTTTGGTGTTCAGATCTGCACCGGAAAATGAACTGTGGAATCTCTTTAAAGGAATTTACATTTGCTTTCCATGCATATAAGAAATTTTGAATGGGTCATTGTTGGAGGAATACCAGAACTGTACTAATGCATTTGTTACATGTAGTTGACACTTCCCACAACCCTGAAGGGCATGATCCCTCTAATGAAGTTTCCATGTATCTCATAGATATAAAGGGAATAACATTGATTTAGATGCAAGAAGACTTCCTGATAGAAATGTTTGAAGAGTCAGCTGGGTGTCTTAAGTACCTTTTGAACATCTGATTGAGAAGGATGATAATGTAAGTGTTGATAGCTTGACAGTGTGAAAAAGGGAGGGGGAAGGAGTTAGGCAGGGCTGGCTGGGAAAGAAACTGCCAGCAAGATGCGATAGTCTGAACGAACCAGTACTGAATGATGTTCTTCCTTCCCCTGCAGTCTTCTGATTTTTGTAAGTGGTTGCCTTGATAGTGTACCATGATGCTGATGAGCTGGAAAATGTGACAGTGACTAATGTTTCAATGGCTCTGTTCAAACATGTATCCTATTTATTTATTTATTTTAAGCTCAGCTTCCTAAGAAAATAAGGCTTATATAATTGTGCTTCCAGAAATTCAAACATCTTACTTATGTGGCTAATAGCAGCTAAATTTGAGAGGGAAAGCAGTTGAAAATGGAGTTATATCTTTGCAAAGCCCATGGAATGGCAGCCAATTGAGAGGCATGCTCCAGTGCTACCAAGGGCCAGCTTGTACCCCTGAGGTTCACAGCTGCCTGGATGGTCGGTGAACATGCGTCGTCCAGACTGGAGGTGCTGGTCCTGCCGTGTCCTGCCTGGTGCCCAGTGGAAGTATTGAGAAAATGCGGTTGAGGAAATTTAGTTTTTATTTGATTTGATGACGGAGTAGACCGTGGAGTGTAAGGTACCTGAGGAACCAGGAAAAATATCTTACAGAACTACTTGCTTGCAAAAGTTACCTGTTTCTGGCCTTGTTTGCTATTTATTTCTTTACAATAGATTTTTCTGTTTCACTGTAACAGTGTTTGTGTTAGTTTGTAGTTTGCTTTCTTTTTTTTTTTTTTAATTTTTTACCTGCCCTGTGCTGCTGTGCTTTACTAAGGGAAGTTGTTTTTTCATTATGTCCTTATTTTGCGTGGAATGAAGTAAAAGCCATAATGCACCCACAGGGTTGCTCTGAAGACACAGGAAGTTTGATGAGCAGTTTAATAGATCCTTATTTCAGTGTTGCTGCTCAACATGGTAGCATTGCCTTTGCCTTCTTTCTGCTTGCTTGTTGCTCGCTCTTTTGTCTGGCTGCTCATGTTTGTACAGCTAAAAGGGCAGGGTGAACAAGTCACGGAACTGATCTGGCTGAAAATTAGCCCAATGATGTCTTTCCTTTCCTTTCATGGAAAAATAAGCCCCCAGAGCTTTGTTTGTGATCTTGTGAGTATGTGTGTGTCTTTCTAGTTTTATTTTCTTTCTTCTGGTACCACACGGGCAAGAGCTATTTACTTGAAGAATTTCTGGAAAGAATTCTGCTTTGATACTTTCTTCTGGGATTATTTTTTTGCTTGCTCTGAGTATAAATGAATTTTGCTTCTGCATTCAATGTTTCTTTTGTCCTCTTCAAAGGTTAATGCCACAGAGCTGTCACAGGTGGTTCTTATTTTTCTGGTCATGCTGTTATAGCGATACTGTTTCTTGAACTTGTCTTCCCAGTCCTTTTTATTACCCTTCTGTATAGCTGTTCCAATATCTGTTCTATTCTCCTCCAATTATTCCTGTTAACCCCTGCCCTTTTCTTTATGTAAACTTGTAACTATTTCAACAACAAAGAGATGCTGATATGAAAAGCTAAAATAAGTTGTGTGCAATTGTGAAGAAAGTGAATTTAAGGTAGCAATCCAAGGGTTCTTTCTCCTGAGAAGCAATCTCTCAGGTGAACTATGGGATTGATTTTAAATACTTTATTTGTAATTGGGATGTCTTGGGTGCTGGGTGGGGAAAAGGAAATAATTATACATGGTGGTAAGTAAACTACTTCCCAGCTTTGATTACCTCTTGAATCCAGGAGGAGATGAGACCCTGTCTGCGTGGAGCTACTTCAGAGGAAAGCTTCGGTGCCCGGTAGCAGGGCTTCACCGTCGATCTCCCCTACACTCTGTCTCCTCCATAAATGTCACCTGGGAATTGACGATCAGTTTGGGGGCTTTTAGCAATACTTCATTTACTATCTGCTCATATTGTGTGGTGTTCTTGAGAAAATGTGAAGAATGCTCACCTCCTTACAGGATTTGGGCCGTAATCAAGGCTGACACTGACTGGCATATTGTCAAATTGTACATGTATCATTTATTGTTAGATAACACTGGACATCCGTTAGTGTCTCTTGGCTAATCAAGAGTGTTGCCTCACATATTCTTACGATGAGAGGGTGAAGGATTCTTGTCGTAGCTGCCAGCTTTCATCATCCAAAGGGTTTACAGAAGATGGGACTAGGGACAATTGAGAACAGGGAGTTTGAAGATTTGCTACGTTCTGAAGCATTGGAATGACTTTCATAGACTCAGGGCATTGTCTCCAGAAGGTTGCTTTTGTCTTGCATTTTTTTCTTTTTTTTTTTTTTTTCCCTCCATGGTAGTTATTATTGCAGAATAGCCATGTGGTTACTTCTAAAACTGTCAATCCATGTGTCTCTTCCAGGGCGATTTGATGAAACTGTGATTGAAGAAAGAAGACAATGTGCTGAAGACCTGCTACAGTTTTCTGCTAATATCCCTGCTCTCTATAACAGCAGACATCTTGAAGAGTTTTTTAAGGTTTGTTAGTACTTGCAGAGGTGTTTGCTTCTTACTGATATGAATAACGTACAGTGCTGATTCTGCTTTACTTTATAAACCCTGGAGTGACAGTGAGCTGATCTGGCACATTTTGTGAAATGATGGGGAGTTTTCCATTCACTCTGGAAATGTGGCTTAAAAATCCCCCATCAAATGTGCCACACCTCTACAAGGTGGAAAATTTTACACAGAATTTTGCAGGTGGAGGCATTTGGAATTGTTTATTGAATGTTGAGCAAAACCAATGATGCTGATTTCAGGTGTTCAGTGGGAAAGCAGTAAAAATATTGTCACTGTTTCTGTATTTTATATAGAATTTTATATATGTTTCAAGCCAAAGGAAGAAAGATTGTCAGGATTGTTTGTTTTCTTATGGCCTATTAGGTATTCAAGTCCATGACAACAAATTAAGCATATAACTAGTCAGATGTGCTGCATGTAGTGTTGTGACAGCCATGCTCAAAAAGATCAGTTAGGACAATATATTCATCCAGATTTCCTCTTTATTACATCTGAAGCAGTTTGTATTTGTGAGTTCCTTCAAATTTCTTTATTGTCAGTAGCTTAGTCTGTTAATCTTCAAAAACGTAAGTGTAAATTTACATGTAAAAATGATAGTAACTCCCTGGAATGAAGGAAATGCTCACCTGACTGACATAGGACTCGAGTGTATGAATGTGTTTAGTATTTTTAAACGAGATATATATATGTGCAAAAAAAGGCAAAATTACTGCAAAGCACAAAGATCCAAACTATACAGTTATAGTGGAGCCCTTTAAAATACTTAAGGTCATTCTCTTTAAGCTTTGGTGGCAGCAATGAATGAGAGATTGAGTTAGAATATTTTACTTTTCAGTATACTTGCATTTGCACTTTTTCAGTCCTTCGGAAATATTACTGTTTTGGTTTTTTTTTGTATTTGTTCAGAGCTGTCTTCCCTTCCTTTGCTTAACAAAAGCATTAGTTTTAGCCTTCCAGTGGACTGTTTTGGGCTTTGTAAGTCAATGAATCAGTCTGGAAAGGCATTAATTTTTATGGGAGCGAGTAGGTCTGCAAGGGAAGCAAGCTATGCAAGTGTGATGATTTAGGCTCATTTGTAAGCTGATTTTTGTGTCGTGCTTTCCTGTAAGAAAGCCTTAGGTTTTGATCAGTCACCAGCTCAGCCAGTCTCTTATAGCTCTGCTCATGGGCAGTGTTTTTCCTTTGCATATTTTTGTGCAAATAGCCACAGAGAGATAGACTTGGTAATGAAGTCTTAGAAACAGCCAAAGGGATTGCGGTGTGTATCTGTGGGCTATTGACTCCAGAAAGATGGGCTGGCTGGCATGAAAATGAGCCGAGCTAGTTCAAGGCAGGTTAGCAGTGCCCATTTGTAACACTGCCTTGGAAATGGTGTAGTTTGGTGTAGTTTCTAATAAAGTTGTCTGGAAAGTGTGTACCTGAAATGCAAAGGAGAGGGAAAGAAATAAATCCCCAACCAAACAAACAAAAAAACCCCACAAAACCCACAAACCTCAAAACATTTAGGTGGTTTCTCATCTAATTACTTGTTCCTGTTGTTACTTCACTCACCTCTTGATTCCTTCCAAGCTTGGGAGGGAATAATGTCCCTTTTTATATGCTGGCCCTGACCTTATGTTCCTTCCCTGCTTGTACAGTCTCAACTGTGGTGGAACTCAAGATAGTGGGTTGTGGGTGGCTCATTATTCTGATGCACAAACTGTCCTGCGTGAGGGATCTGCTGAGCCGGGAACACCACTGAAGGGTACAGACTGTGTGTAACACGTGTGCAGGAGCATCACTGTTCTCTCCCTGTTAAACATTGGGCTTTGCAGGAAGACTTGCTGCAGCCCACATGGTTCAGGACCCTTGTTGTGTGCCACAGAAGCTGCAGCAGTCTAATGGTGTAGGTGCCCAGACAGTTTGTGGCAAGCAAATGTAGTCTAACAAAAACCCGTTTTTAATTTTGTAGACTTATATAGTTAATTAAATGTGTTAACTCTTATAGTAATGGAGCAGTCGGTGGTTAGGAAATTTAATTTTGACTATCACTACTATATAATGAGACTTTCCATAGAGCACAGCTGATGGATAATTCTTTTTCCTTTCTTTTCAGGGTGGAGAGGTACATGATAGGTCTGAACTGATAGGTCCTGTTGAGCCTATGTCTGACTCTCTTACTGACAACCTGTCTGACTGCAGTTCTGAAGGTTTGCTTTCTTTTCTCGTCTAACGTTATAACATGGTCTGTTTTAAAGCTGCATGTGAATGACAAGTTCTGTATTTTTATAGAAGCGCTGGCATCCAGTTTCTGTTTGGTATGACAGAAGTGCCAGAGCAGGCACTAACAAAGCAGAAGTTTGGTTCAGCACTTCACTTCTGGAAGTTTTCTTGTTTCTGGAAGTTTTCTTGTTTCTGGAAGTTTTCTTGTTTCTGGAAGTTTTCTTGTTTCTGGAAGTTTTCTTGTTTCTGGAAGGTTTCTGGGAGTTTTTCTAGTACTTTCTAGTGCTCTGTCACTCAAAAAGTACTAGAACCGCTTTTGGTGCTAACTGAACTGAGCTCTTGGATTTAAATGTCAATAATCCTGCCTGTTTCCAAAAGGTTGTTGGGCAGACAGTATGGTACTGTTCACTACTAATCATGACCCAAGTCTCAAGCTATAAAAACTTGTGGAGAATTTTAAAAACCATTTTGAAGTTCAATAAATACAGAGATGACTTTAAAGTTGTGTAGAACATGAAAAACCGGTTTAAGATTGTAACTGCCCCATTAATTTTAGAGGATTCTCATTCAACTGTTCACACTCTGGTGTCACTGTGCTTTCAGTGCTCAGTAAAATCCAGGAGAAAGTTGGTATCGTGTTTTAAAATTTTGAGTATGTCTTCTGGATTGAGCATATGGGAGTGGTGAACATCCAAGCCTACTGCAGAGCTTTGGGAGATAAGTCTCTTAGGAAAACTGCCAGTGTTTTTCCTTTTCCTGAGAGGAATTCCCTGCTCTTCAAAGTCTGAGAAGTTATGCGTTAGAGCCAGTGAGAGCTCTGTTAAATTGAAAACCGGAAGTCCCTGCCTTAACCTGCTGGTGTTTCCTGGCTGTGCTGTGCCAATGGAGGGTGTGTCCCTTTTCCCAAGATTGCTTTCCTTTAGCACAGTGCAAGAGACGCACGTGGATGGCTTGGATACCATTCACAGTATGCCTTTAGTGACAGTTCACTTGCACTAAATAATTGTATGGGTGTAAGGTAGGGTCAGCCATCCCAAATAAATACTGTGTTAGGGCTTCTGGCCCCCCCTCCTCCACCAGAGGCTGGGGTAGCTAAGCATCGCTCTCTGTAATCGTCTGCCAAGTATCATGCAATAGATGTTTATGTATCTGAGTTATGTTTGAGTCCTTGGGACTTGGAAGACATTCTTTTCCAGCCCTCCAGATTTTTCTTTGTAACTGTTTTACACTTATGTATAAATACACATTATTATAAAAACATTTATTAAACTTCTTTGGGAGGTTTTGGGGGTCTTTGAAAGTACTAAATTTCTTGTGATCTGTTTCTGGTGTAGTACTTGTTTTGATGAAGCTCTGCTTGAAGAACAAGAGCTGCTTGTGTTTTCTGATGGTGCTGTCTTTATTTTTGTTGTATGGCTTGACACGGAGATCTCTCAATGTCGGTAACTTTGTGCTTATTTCAATAGTGCATTCTATACATGCATCATGTTTTGCGTTGTATTTTGTAGTGTCTTATGAGGTTAATGAACCAGTGCTTTTCCCAGTATTTCATTCTGTGAAGGGAAAAGGTATAGAGCTGTTTAATTACAGAGGATAGTTATCATAAATACTGGTGATTAGTTTTAAATGGGCACTGTTCTGTGAAGTTTAACATTGCAGATTTTGTCAAAGCACCCATTTTACATTGTGCCTGATAAAATAAAAAGTGCTTCACATGAATGTATCTATCCTTTATTCACAAGGGTCACGGTGCTCGAAGAAAAACTCTTCCTTTATGTGAGATAAAATACTGAAATGAAAAAATGCTGTAAAGTAGAAAAATTCTTTGATATCCTACTTCTGAATCGGCTGGAGTGCTTTCAGAGGATACTTGCAACAACTCTGAGAACAGGATTTCCAGATGCTGAATGTGACTTTTGTGGCGTTATATTTTCTATAAAACCTATGTCTCCTCTTCCAGCTATGTTTTCTCATGTTTGAAACCAAATTTTTGTCGGGGGTAGGAGAGACTAGGAAGGGAAGGACACATCTGTCTTTAAGGCCTCTAGGTGGCAGTGGCAATACTCATTTCTCTCCCTGCCTCTCCTCAGGGCATCCTGCCTGCATCTCATTTCTCCCAGTCTGGTTATCCTAGTTAACAGTGACTGCTTCACCGCGTTAGTTTTTGAGAGCGTTCAAGGCCCCCTGCGTGGGCGCTGCTCCTCGGGGTGTTGTACCGATCTCACTCCTTAACAGGTGCAGGTGTCTGCTTACAAGGGTGCGTTGTGTTTTCTCACTTGTATCGGTCCCTCTCAGACGCAGTTCATGTTGCGCAGTTCAAGTTGCAGAAGGTGTGCGCGTTAATGGTAAGAAGATGCAAAGTGATGGTAGTAAAAGCGTTTTTGTAACAATGTAAGCGATAAGTACTTTGCATGTAAAAGCAGTTAGGCAGTTCTTGCTCTCACGGGAACCTGCCTTTCAAGAAGCTGGGTTGCCCAGGCTTTTCACCAATTTTTGGAAACCGAGTTTAATCCTCATATGCTGAGTGAAACAGGCAGAGACAGTTTTCAGCATCATTATACACATCTAACATTTCTGACAGTCACTCTTCCTTCTGAGCACATGGAAAAATGTTCAAATGTCCAACTTTTGCAACATCTTTCTAGATCAGTTGCCAAATTCTTTAGAGAAATTCACTGGGAAGCTTTTTTTCTTTCTGTTGTTCCCCCTCTGCTTCCCATTTTATCATGTTCATGATATCTTCCCAGAAATAAGCGTATGCAGTTCAGACTCTTCCTACCCCTTGGGTTGATTGGAAGCCCAGTGGCTGTGCAATGCCAGACCTGGGCTCTAAATCTGACCTTAAGCAAAGTTTATTAGCTCAGGCTCTGTGCCATACTGGCTGTGTTCATACAGCTTCTGGTCAAGTTGGCTGCAAGAGAAGAGCAAGCGTGGTTTTGTTTGGACTGTGGGGAAGGGAACTTGGGTCTGCCCGAAATCTGCTGTATGGATGTGCTTGAACTCATCCAGTCTGGGTGGCCAGCACACCTTTACTGCAAACCCCTCTCTTTTTAATTCGTTCCCTCTGTCTGCACCCCTTTGTCAGTCAACTACGCTTCCACCTATACATTCCCCAGCTAGCAGTTTCTCTTTCCTGAACAAAATAAGTTGACTCCTGAATGTTATTTCATAAATTCTCAGTCCTCCCCACCCAAATTTGACATTGCCAAGTGAATGATCCATTATTATTTTTACACTAATTAATTAATCAATCTTCTGTCTTCCAGCTGTTGTGTTGTGAGGTTGCCTTCTTTCTTTTTGGACTTGGGGCTAAACAGGGAGGGACACTTGGCTTTATGTCCCTCCCCTGAACAGATCAGGAGTGTTGTATTCCGCACACCCTGTCAGACCAGGAGTGTTGTCTTCAGCACACCCTGTCCCTTCCTCTCAAGTAGTCTTGTGTTGCTAAGTATTGCTGTCCCTTGCTTTTCAGAGTGGCTGGTAATCTGTTCTCCGTTTCTCTTTCCACTCATGTTAAAGGAACTTCTAGCTTTTAAAAAAGTGGGATTTCTACAGTGCCGTCTTACTGCTCTTCCATAAATTGAAAACTCCCTCTAACTCTAGAGCTGCAAAATCAAAAAGAAAGTTTGAGTTAGTTGACTTTTGAGCCAGCTCCTTGCTACTGCCGTGTACTTTCTGAAGATGAGTCAGAACACTTTACCTGATAATGTGGATATATTCTTGACTCTATTGATAATACAGAAGAAAAGAGACACCATGTTTTCGCTCAATTTACTTTCTTTGTGTGTGCAGGCAGCTAAATGTCTTGACCTTGTTGCCTGTTTTATTGCCTCAGTGGGTACATGTGCCAAGGTGATAAAATGAACTGCTACTTGATATCCAGGTGGCACTGCCAAACATGTGGCTTGCTCCATATGTCTCAAGCAGGGAACTAGTCTGGAATGACATTTTTGAGACCGAAAGATGGCTTTTTTTTTTTTCCTTGGTGTGTAGGTCCCAACTTTGAAGGCTCTCCTGTTTTAAGTCCCCTTAGCTGTAAAACATCAGAACAGTGAGAGATAGGGATTAAAGTGCCGCTGCCATTGAAATTATATGAGTTGGAGTGATGAGTTTTGAATTAGTCCCCTCTAAGCAAGCACCTTTGTTTTGTTTTTAACCTCAGAGGCAAAGAGAAATGGTAAATCTAATACTTCTGTCACAATTTTAATAGTGTGTTAACAAGTTGGTATCTCTGATAGCTGGTCAAAGAGCAGTTTTATCTTATATACTTTTACCTGTAGTAGGGTAAAAGTATCCCTTTCATTCTGATGGCAAGTGAACTTCTAATCTGTTGTACAAAAAGATGTCAGAAACATTTTTGTTGTTTTTGTCCTTTTCAGTTCGAAAGGATTTAAGTGGGCTTGATGATGTGACGCTTACGAGCCAATCAGAATGTGGAGGTGAGATCAAGAAGTTGATTCTATTACATTGTGGAAATTAAATGATTAGGAAGTCATAATTGTGAGTGAATGCTTTTCATGCATGATAATCCTGACAGAATGAAATGGTGTATGTTTTAAAATATCTTTGATGTTGTTTATTTCCAAATAACCCTGCTAAGTTGCTGTGGCTTAGTTACTAAGGGTCAGCTTTTAGTAAGTGTATATGCTTTTAGCTGATGGCGAATGTAAAATAAAATGTGTTAGCTCAAATTTCAGCAAAAGAGGTGTGACCTAATTCATTCTAACGTGTTAGCAGTGGAAGAGGAGTATGCATGGTAGGCATGAGTGCTGCATGATGCCTAAACTGACAGTAACTGTCTTAATTCTAACTCATAATTTACTATTTTTACTTTGTCTTACTGATTTAGAACAGTAAGTTGGGATTTTGTGCAACGGTGATCTTGTTCCTGCTGATTGACTCTCTACTAGCACTCACAGAGGAAGGGTTAGATTTGTGATTTCCTAGAGACCAATAGTGTACATGCTTTGAAAGTTTAGCTTGGGTGTTAATATTGGTCTTCATTTTAATACTGGAAATGAAGAGTTGCTGTGTGGAGTTTGCAGCTAACTTTAAAACTCCTGCTTCTGTAGGTACCCAGATAATTTTTAGGACAGCTTTACATGCAGGGAATTCCTATGCACAAAGCTTCAGGAATATGCATAAGTGAGAAAAAAGCTAAAATTTTTGGATGAAATAAAGAATTTTGGAGGTTCTTAAGGTATATGAGAAATCTAGAGTAATGGTTGTCTTTCTAACTCTGCTTTCAGGTTTCTCTAGTGACAGCGACCTGATCTCTCTGACAGTTGATGTAGATTCCCTTGCTGAGCTGGATGATGGAATGGCATCCAACCAGAGTTCTCCCAGTAGAGCTGTTGGCCTTTGCCTTACTTCTGAACCCCCAGTACAAGGCACGCAGGCACCTGAGCAGGAGTGGAGCAAACCTGAAGGAGAGAAAGAAAGCCATAGTCTGTTTACTGGAAGCTTAAAACCCAAGCCTGGAAAACAAGACTACTTGGAGAAAGCAGGCGAGTTGATAAAACTGGCCTTAAAGAAGGAGGAGGAGGAAGATTATGAAACTGCCTTCAGCTTTTACAGAAAGGGGGTTGATCTGCTTCTGGAGGGTGTTCAAGGTATGGATCTTCCCATTATGTTTACCTTGCCTTTGGTTAGGGGTGTTTGTTTATGGTGTTTCCTTAGTTAACATCAGCTACCATGTTGCATAGAGGTGATACAAGTAGCAGAGTGATGTCCAGCTGGATTTCATGTGCTTGGTTACTGCTGTGCATAGGAGAGGGAGAGAGAAATCTTTCTCTCCAAGACTGAAATGTTAATTTAGGGTCTCATCTTCCAAGTATCTCCTTTTAAAATTGCAGCACAGCCTTTGACTTACAGGTAAGTAGCAAAGTGCTCCACTTCTGCCTCTTTTTTTTTTTTTTTTTGTTATTACCTAGGCATTAATTAATATGTGGCACTTGCAGCACTGTTGAAACATTATTTAATTTACATGGTTAAGTGAGGATTAATTATCTCCATTTTACGCATGGGGAGAGGCAGACTCAGGTTAACTTCCCAATCACAACAGGATTAGAACCATTCTTGGCTCACAGCCTCTTGCTTCTTCTACTAAACTGTTCTCTTCTAGCTAAAGGATGCATACAAACTTATATGCCTGCACGGCTAGAGGAGAGCAGGGTTATTTTTTTAAAATACTTCACAGACATATGTTGACACACAAAAGCTGTTGTTAACTGACCAGATGTAGCTACATGTAAACTTCTATGGAGTCTCCTTGCACCTTGCTAGTCACCAAACAATTTTTTCCCCTTCCATCTCTAGCTCTTGAGAATCTAGTGATAACCTCATACATTTGCATTTTGTCCAGCAATGACTTAAAACTATAAAGCACAGCAGAAGATTTGTTCTTTCCTGGAGTGAATTCAGGGTCTGTGTATTGTGTTTCTGTCCCACACAGATCAAATGAGTAAGATAAGAATTGTGGCTTTGTTTGAAAGTGTACGGCACAGATGCATTGTGCTGCTCCAACTCTGAACTTAAATGCTAATGTACCAGAGCACATACAAGCAGAAGCCTTTGCTGCATCTCAGTAGGATGCTCAGCTGTTGTGCAAACCCCCTGAAGTTGTAGGAATGGAAGTTACCTGCTGAGCTGCTTGCTTTAGCAGGGTCTGGCAAAAAAATAATGGATAGTTTACTGATGAAAACTTAGAGGTGTGGGCCAAGAGATGTTCATAGCCTTTACTTAGAATGCCTTACATTTTTTGGCAAAGGTACATCCACCTCTTTTTCTTTTTAAGTCCCAGTGATGTCAGTAGGGTTGCTGCTTTGCTGCTTGTGGCATTTTCAGTAGCATCCTATCTTTCCTTGCTGTGTTATCAAAATGCTTTTCATTCTTGATATTGAATGTGCTGGCAATCCTTCTGTTGCAGAGCCCAGCTGTTCTTTCTTTGCTAACACACTTCATAGACCTGTGTGCTGTTTAGGTATGGTCTTCAGACATGCCCTGTTTTGTCATAGTCACTCCTGTCTCGCTGTGATGCAAGGCTGCCATGATGCAGTTTTAAACTGACAGTTCAAGTTTCAACTTCAATAAGCTTTTCTTTATTAATCAGCTTTGGCCTGTTAGGGTGTGAGCAGAAGACAGGTTATCACACATTGGTTTAGCTGTCACAACTCTGCATGCATACTTGAGTTGTGGCAGTGCTTAAACACGCTAATTTTGAATCCGTGGTAAACCTTACGGTAATATGTTTACCTGGATGTAGTGAAAGGCTGTTCTTGGATGTATTGTGACTTGCTCAATTGATATGTAACAACTCATTAAACTAGAGTGGGTTTAGCTTTTTACTAACATTTGCTAACATTTTGTTTGAGAACTTTTGCTGCTTTGCTGCTGACTTAACTGCTCATCCAGCTACTGGAGATGACTGGTAATTCTTTTCTCTTGCCCATTGAAGTCCAAGTTTTCAGGCTAGGAAAAAAAAATCAAGGAGTCTTAGGGAAGTGTGATATTCTTTCCTGTTTCCCTGATGACACTGGGATAGTCCTACAGGGTTTATTTAGTGGGAGGCCCATGCAAATCTCATGAAGTTACACAAGGCCAAGTGTAAAGT
The DNA here is from genome assembly GCA_013399135.1 of Heliornis fulica. Taxonomy (NCBI): domain Eukaryota; kingdom Metazoa; phylum Chordata; class Aves; order Gruiformes; family Heliornithidae; genus Heliornis; species Heliornis fulica. The sequence goes on along the minus strand of VXBZ01009634.1, from coordinate 434,853 downwards.
CCTGCATGTGGGTTGGGTCAAGGCAGGCTGGGCAGAGAATGGGTTGAGAACAGCCCTGAGTAGAAGGACTTGGCGTGTTGGAGAATAAGATGCTCAACGTGAGCTGGCAGCCAACCACATGGCAGCATGTTTGTATCCCAGAAAGCCAAACATATCCTAGGCTGCATCAAAGGAAGTGTGACCAGCAGGTCGAGGGAGGTGATTCTGCCCCTCACTCTGCTCTTGTGAGACCCTACCTAGAGTACTGCCTACAGCTCTGAGGTCCTCAGTTAAAGAAAGACACGAACCTTGTGGAGTAAGTCCCAGAGAGGGCCACAAAGATGGTCAAAGGGCTGGAGCGCCTCTCCTATGAGGGCAGACTGAGAGAGTTGGGGCTTGTTCACCCTGTAGAAGAGAAGGCTTCAGGGAGACTGCAGCCTTCTGGTAGGTAAAGGTGCCTTCAGGAAAGCTGGAGAGGGACTGCTTCTCAAAGAGTGTAGTGGTAGTTCAAGGGATCTCTGCAGCCCCTGTCGTTGAATCTGTGCAGTATAAAGGAGGGAATAACAGGAGCCTTTTAATTGTCTTTTAACTTCTATCTTAAACACAGGGTAGTTCTTAGCAGTCAGCTCTTCTTTATTTTCTGTTACCCTGCATGGCTGTGGAGGTAGAACAGTACTAAGTGAGCATCCTCTGCTGGGCATTTACACAATATGGCTAGATCCAGCTCATCTTATGTCCTTTCTCTTTGGAGTTTCTGCAAGCTGGAAAGGAGACACTGATGTCCTTCTTTATAATCATAGGCCTTCCTAAAAATATATGCCTTCTTAGGATCCATGAGGACAGCAAAAGAAAACAAACCAAACAGTCTTCTGCCGTTGATTATTTTTAGCCTATTTTGTGTGAATTAGCCTTTGTAATATCAAAGTGAAACACGGTGTTCATGTGTGCTTACACACATGGAGAGGCAATGTCATTTTATATGTGTATGGCCATTGCAGAATGTGGCCTCTCCAGAACTGGCTGGAAGTGGCTTTTGCATGTTAAATGGTAATACATATTTTTGCCACGTGGTGGCACCAAGAAAATAGAAATTGACACCTAAGAATTGCAGTCAGGAAATGTAACCATGTACTCTGTGTGTGTGTGTGGGAACAAACATCAACCATCCTCTGAAATGTCTCACAGAATTACCTCAGGGATGTAGTGACTCTCTAAGTTGGTTAGATGTATCTGAAAGGTAAGGGGGTGTCTGTCACCCACTGCACTCCTTCACTTAGTGCGCAAAGTTTTACTTAGTACTTAAGGCTGCCTCATCAAAATTGTGTACGAGCGAGTTTATTACTGCAAGTTCCTAGACTTGTGTTATTTAGTTTGAAGTAGCAGGCTTCCAAAAGGCAGTCAGAGCACACTAGGGTCTCTTACTTCTGTGACAGCTTTGCAGCTCTCTGAGCTGATGGCACTAATGCTAGATGAGGCAGGTGTCATGTATGCTCACACCAAAGGAATGTACAGTTTTATTTTCAGCTGTGTGTGCTCACGGTATAGTGATGTTAATTGTACTGTGCAAGGTGCATATGTATTTCCCTCCCCATGTCTCTTGTGGTGTTTTAGCATTAAATCTTTTACTGTCCTATTCCCAGTCCTGCCTAAAGGCTGGACCTGCATGTCACTTGGAGAATGCATGCCGTCTGTGCTCTGAGGGGTGGTGTATACCTTGGACTCTGGACATCTGCTCTCTGTACATCTTGGGCCTGATTCTGCTTTGCATTTAAAATGTATGTCAGCAGAAAGGAGAACGCGTTCTGAGACTGGCAGCAGAGTCCTTGAACTGTCATTTCAGCTACCTGTACCTCTTGTACAGGTACCTTCCCACTTCATTTATACCAGAGTTCCCTCGCATGAGGTGAGAAGCGTTGGCTGCCATAACGTCCTTTTTCCTGTGAACATGACTTGATTCTGCTGCCCTTCTTGCTTTCTCTGGGTATTGTGTACAGGATTTTGGAGCTTTGCAAAGCAGGTCTGTCAGGGTTGTTTAGGAGGGTTAAATCATTTTTCAGAACCTGAAACCTTCAGGAATTAAAATCTTCTGCCTTTTTATACAGGCTAGAAGATAAGCATATTAATTGACAGAAACTTTGGCTTACAACTGTGGCTGTTCCTTTGTTCTCTTAACATGTCAGAGCACTTTGAGGTCAGTGCATTGCTTCAGGCCTGGCAATGGAAAAAATGCAGTGATCGATAGTAAGCCGCCAACTTGTAGGCTGGACGTTAACTCAGCTTTATGTGAGGTAGTGCTTTCCCTGACTTTGGTGTAGGACGTGGTTAATGTTAGGAAAAAAATTAGATCAGGAGGCTAAAATAATGGCAAGTGGGTTTTTTGGTTTCGGGTTTTTTTTTTTCACCTAATAAAGGAGGGAATCCTGTCTATTATAAACTGTGCTGCTTTTTTCCAACTCCAGCTGCTCTCATGTTCTATCCAGTCTGAGCTGTGTGGTAAAAAACAGAATGAACGCTATTGCTTATTGCTGGGTTTCAGTAACTGCAGGCACGTGATGCAGCAAGAACACTTCACAGTATGGTCAGTCTACTTTGTGTAGAGAAGTACAGGATCTATTCCACATGGTTTAGAAAGGAAATGTGTTCATTGGTGGTCTGTTACAAGGCTCTGTGTTACACATTCATTTCTGAAGGGAGATGGTCCATTTACTCTGTCCAAGATTTGGGGTGTTTGTTTTCACATGTGTAGCAGCTGTAGCTGGGGATAATGAATGTGTATTTGTTTCAGGGGTCTGGTTTTTAGGCAGCATGGACCTTGCTGTATGAAGTATGTGGTGCCTCTTAAGCCAGCTTAGCAGCCACAAACTGTTTTGCAGGTATCTGTATTTTTCGTTAGGTACCTATAACTTCTAGATAAGCTGATGGTGTCTTTGGAAGCGGACTGCGAATGTCAGTTTTGCACCACTCCTCTGTGCTATTTTAATGTTTATCTAGTAAACAGAGCTGGAACAAAAATTACACAAATTACTGGAACCTTGCTAAAATGACTTTGACTTTTAACCCAGAAATGCATATATGATGAAATGCTGGGAATACTTTGGACAACTAGATGATATTTTTGGATATACTGAAAACAAACCAACTTGTGTCTAATTACTGGGATTATGATGGGCTATGATTTGAACTTGTGATGGAGCCAGGGATGCAAACAGGGGCATGCTTGACAGAATGCCAAGAAGAAAGTGCTTTATGAAAAGGGGAAGAGGAGCCATAGCTGTTTGAGCGCATTTCTGGCTTCCAGAGTGAAAAGCACCTTTGCTTGTTTGTTGAATGACACTTATGGAAGCAACTTCTGTTGCAACACAGTAGCTATTTTAAATTCCTTTCACTTGTTAAGTTCTCCATGTAGTGTTTCTCATTGGGAGTAACAATCCCACAGCTGTTTTCTGAGAAGATGTGTTGGAGTGTGAGCTGATGTCTGCAGGGAAACCTTATAATTGTGCTGGGCCCCACAGAGTGGGATGACAATGACAGTGGCTGACGCAACTGTGATTCTCCTTCACTTGATCCGCTATGGTGTATTATTTCTCCGTCAAGACAAAAACTTTCTGCCTTTGTTCTTTATAAGGAGCTGGAAACCATCTCTATTTCCAGCTGTAGGACTGTAGGGATGCTGTAGGATCATTTAGGTTGGGCTTTCTAAAGCAACCATACAAAATATGCCCTTTCTCCTAGTGCTTCATACAACCGTGATGTCACAGCTTTGGTTTCAGAAGGTTAGATGTTTTTGAGAAGACTTATCAACTGGCAAACAGCTGGATTAAGAAGGGATGTTGAAAATATTGTGGTTTGCTTAAAAATATCATCAGGTCCCATGATGCTGCCAGTGATGCTGAAGCCCACACTAATATGGGTTCTGAGCTGTTCGTATCTGAAATGTTATGAAATGTCGGCTCCCAAGCCTGTTGCAGACCAGACAGAGCTTCAGAGCAGGTTAGTGCTGTAGGATCCATTACTGTGCAGTAGATGGTGGAGGGATCACCCTGAGTGATGCAAAAGTACTGAATTTAGACTCTTCATTGTAGCAAAGCAGCATAATACAGCATCTGTCAGTGAAATACAATTCACAGATTCACAGAATTGTTGGGGTCGGAAGGGACCTCGAGAGATTGAGTCCATCTCCCTGCCAAAGCAGGTTCCCTAGAGCAGGTCACACAGGTCGGTGTCCAGACGGGTCTTGAATATCTCCAGAGAAGAAAACTCCACAACCTCCCTAGGCAGCCTGTTCCAGTGCTCTGTCACCCTCACTGTGAAGTTTTCTCACATTGGTGTGAAACCTCCTGTGGTCCAACTTGTGACCCTTGCCCCTTGTCCTGTCCCCACGGGCCACTGAGAAGAGGTTGGGCATCTCCCTTTGTCTCCCACACTTCAGATATTTATAAACATTGATGAGATCCCCTCTCGGTCTTCTCAAGGCTGAAGAGCCCATCTCAGCCTCTCCTCACAGAGGAGATGGTCCAGGCCCTTAATCATCTTTGTGACCACCTGCTGGACTCTCTCCAGGAGATCCCTGTCTTTTTTGCTGCAAGTCTTCCCTTCACCAGGAAGCAGATAAAAGTTTTTAGCACACGCTGCACAGCTTAGAGCCTTATGATACACGGAGGTGAATAGTAGCAGTACTTGTAAGCCAAGTTGTAGGGCATATTGTAGAGATGACTGAAAGTAGTTGCATAGTACATGGCTGCTAAAGGATGAATAAATATGTGATGAGGTGAGCCTTAAAAATCTGTTCTGTCTTCCCTCTTCTGGGGGACACAGCTAGCTGAGTTGGCTTAGTGTTAATCTGACCTTTCCAAGATTTTTGAGTCTGTCCTCATAGCAGCTCCTTGCCAGGTTGCTGTGTGTGCCCAGCCTCTTTGACAGACGTCTCTTCCTGCCTGCACAGCCTTTTATCTCAGCTGTTGTTAGCCGGCACTTAGCTGCAGCTAAGTGCATTAATCTTTTTTTTTTTTTGACTGTTGCTATGTGGGGTTTCTACCTCCCATCAGAAGACCTAGTAGGGTTGCCACGTTTCTTCCAGCACACGGTGTAGACAGAAGAGACTGATCTAGGTTACAGTACTGCTTCTGTCCTCAGGTGAGAAAATTGAAGCCTCTGCAGCAGAATTAAATGCCTCTGGCAGTGTAGGTGAACTGAGGCACATTACTAGCTGGAATAGAAAAATTGCCTAGATATATTGAAGTGCATGATGCTGCATGATAATCAGTGCTCTGCTGTCCCCCAACAGTTTGTGAATACACAACTGCTCTCTTTACACATCCTCTTTCTCTCTTTTTCTGTCCTCTTTCCCTTTTTACCCTTCCAGTATCTTAAAATAGCTTCTCTTGCTTCAGAGCTGTGTAGAAGGACTAGTATAGGTTTGGTCTTTGCAGGGCCAGCTGCCGGCTCTTCTATTTAAGAGATCTTAGTGATTGCGCATGGAAAGGTATCATTTCCCATACCTAGTACAAAGTACATATGAATTAAATACTTAGATGTGAATACTATTAGACTGTCAGGTCTGATTAATCTCATAATTGTTTATTCATTTTTCTTTTTTTCTTTTTTTTTTTTCCTTCATCTTTCTGCGTTAACTTTTTGTGACATGAAGCGATAGGTGTCTGTGGGCCTGGGTTACCGCTGCTCTGAAACAAGGAGTCTTTGTGGTTGCTAGTTCTAATTTGGACTTGGACTTTCACTTAAGAAGGAAGAGAGCAAAGAAGTTGAAAATCTTTTCCTTTCTTCTGTGGTGGTGGCCTGCATAACACTTCCTTGCTCTGTCAGTGTTCTCTTGTTCCTGTGGTGCTTCTGCTGGAGGATGTCACTGTTTGTCCTTGTGTCCTGCAATGTTCACAGGGTGCACTTTCTTTTCCCTCCTTGATCTTATGTAGTTTTACAGCAAAGTGTTCAAGAAGATTTCTCACATTGTGGACTCTTACGTTGGTGAAGTATCTTGCAGTTGAAGAATACAAGTTTTAGCAGATGGGTGGGAGGTTAAGCTTCTCCTCCCTGAAATGGTGTGTACTGTGTGACCATTCATTTGAGTGTTCCACAGTATGGCACGTGCACGTGAAAAGCTGCCTCCACTTTGTGTGTTTAACGTGAGAGTTTCTCTGTAAATGGATGCTTGTGGATTAGTGTTCCTGCAAAGTTAGGTTTCTTATTATCTTGAGTGTTACTGACTCCAGCTTCACTGGTCACTCAAACACATTTCACCCATGTCATTCTTCTGTGTAATCTTAACTTTGGCACGTATGTCAACATCTTTTTTTCCAGACAGCTGTTTACCTAGACATTTACACCAGTGGTGTGTAAACTTTAGGTTTTCTCCAGGATGCAGCATTGGCAGCTTCACAGGAAGTGTAGATCTCTGTCTCCAGAACATGCAATGAAGATGCAGTATAAAATATAGATAAAATAGTTACAAGCACACTGGAAAGTTGGAAGAAAAATTCTTAGTGTTCACTCACTGTCACACATTTGTGCTTCAGCATGAGAGCTTTAGCTTTTAAGTGACTTTTCGTCTGTTGTTGGAGTACAGTGTGGTCCTGAATCTTCAAAAAGCAAGAAAGAATGGTTCTGATAAATGTGATATATCTTAATAACTTTTGACTTTCTGAAAATGTAAACAAACAAAAAAAGTAAAAAAGATCCTTTCAAACTGTTTTACCATAATGGATTTAGTCTTGGTCTTATTTTTAAAATATTTTTTTAATATTTACAATTGTTTTAGTTGCAGAATTTGGACAGCACCTCAAAGGAACTCAGCATTATTATAATATATAGCATGCTAGAGATGATGAGCCAGTGGGCTCATTTCACAATTCCAAACTGCCACCTGCTGCCTAGAATCTATAACATCTTCCCTTGATGCTGAAGTGTCCACCTACCCCCACACCTGCCACATTTCACTTAAGTAATTGTTTGAAAATTAAAGGTTGCCCAGTCTCCTGTGCAAGTTGGTGAAGACTCATTCCAAAATCAACAGCACTTCCCCTTCCTGAAATAAATTTTGGGGTTATAAAACTGTGTCCAAGGTGGTCACAAACCTGTGCTGGATTATGAGTCGCATTGTCACTTATGGTGTGCCTGAGCTTTTGTTTGGCTAATATGGACAAAGGAGTCTGCTTCACATGATGTAAGAAGTGTTTGCCCTAAGAAGAACAGAGGTCCTCTTGAACCAATTAGGCAAAAATAACAGCTGGGCTACCCACTAATAAGGAAGGTGCTGCTAAACCTCTTTTCATTGTGAGAAGAAATAAATCTTTTAAGGCTTACTCCCTTGCATTTTTATAGAGAGCAATTCTTTGAAAAATTCAGCAATCCAGCTGGGTGATACGTGCAGGAAGACTGTGAAGAAGATAAAGAAACTTTTAAAAATAAAAAATGGTATTATAGCTGTTAGATTTGGCAATTATAAATGTTTCATTGAAGATTTCAGTATTTAGAGAAAGTTTTACTGTTCAGATTGTTAAGAACGTGGAGTTTGGGGTTAGCACAACAGGCAGTCTCCCACAAGTTCCTTGTAGCCTGTTCTGCAGGAGGACATTCCTTCCTGGCGCAAATCTCTTCTGATATCTTCTTAAATAAAGGCAGCCCACATATATTTTTAGTAAGTCTGAGAGAAAAGCAGGAAGATTTGGAATGTGGAGGTTAAAGAGGATTAGGACAGGCAATGCTAGCTTTTTAGCCTTACCTTTTCTGCAGAAATACCCACATCCTGGTCAAGCAGCTAGTTGGGGAGGGAGCGCACTGATGTTGTCCTGGCAGATTGGCTCTTCCTGAGCAAAATCTCTGATGCCCAGTGGGGTATAATTTGGAGGTGGTCAGATCCAAAGCAAGGAAGGAATATGTAGAATTCCCGAGTGGGTGCTATATACTGTGATTTACCGAATGCAGGATATTGTATATGTTAGTGGGATTTGGTGACGAGGTGTCTTGTGTATCTTACTGGTAAAGGTCTTCCGTGTGACTTCATCCTGGAACTGCAGAGGAGAATGGTTAAGGACCAGAGCAAGTTTGGGAGCATTTCTCTGTAGCTGAGATATCTTCTTTTGGTACCCCAGATTATTTCTGGGGAAAAAGGACAGATTTTTCCATGGTTCTTACCACCCTGCTTTTTTTTTTTTTTGTGTCTGTGTGTTTTTTTTTTTTTGTGTGTGTGTGTGTGTGTGTTTTTCTTTTCCTTGCTCGAGTTTATTTGGCACGGCCCCCTTGCAGTAACTTTTTACTGTTAATACCTCAACAAAAGTAATTCTCTTACGCAGTAGAATTACAGAAGATTTGATGCCTTAATAAACGGTTAACTGAACTGACTGCTTAACACTTGACACTAGTTAACATTGAGTTTACTAATCATTCAAAGGTGTGTAGTCTTCTGAGCCTCTGTGAGGTGCAAGTAGAAGACAAACAAAAATCTTGCTGTTTTCTGAGACACTGCTACTGTCTACCTGTGGTGTGGAAATGCCGCCTCTCTGTGGTTTCCATTCAGATCAGTAGGCACTGGGAAAACAAGCGGGCAAGTCACAGGTGAACTCAGTGGCACAATTATTCTGATACTTGTGGGTTTCCTTTATCAAACCCTCAAGATCATTTGAATGTTGTTAGGAACGTCTGGTTTTGTATATATATTGTAGCTGAGCTGTCCTTAGAAATAAGAATTAAAGAACAAATTTTAAATCATTGGCTGCTATCCTAATGTCCTGGCTACTGCTACTTTGGTCAGCGGGTGGCCTGGTCAGCCTTTCCAGAGCCAATTTTCATTTTAAAGATATTTTTATTTCTTTGAAATAGGCGAAGCCTTTGGAAAATGAGGGAGCAGCCTGGTTGTGCTTGTGTGAAGGCTTATGTGTGCAACAAAGTAGCTGTAGAGTTTTTATATTCTGTTTGCAGTAATAGTAAACAGAGCATCTAAAATAACCACTTGCACATTGCAACAAACACATCATCATTTGCTTAAAAAGAGTTATAATTACAGTTGACGAAGCATGGACACCATAAAAAATGCATTAGTTTGGCTTGACACATTAATTACCTGTTTTTGCAGATGTTTTTATATATTGTTGTGTGAACAGTTTACAAAATAATTACAGGAAAGTCATATGGAAAATAAACTAAGTGGGTGGTTTCTCGCCTTAATATTTTCATTCATGTGAATCTGTGTGAGGCACAGCTGCTCCATAGCAAATGCAGAGGGAGAGAAAGGGAGAGAGACGGTGAATCTTGAGGGGTTTTAATTCTAAGGTCTCTATGATCAGCCTTGCTACACTTTTATATCTTGCGTTAGCAGTGTAGTTTTTAAACATGTAAAATGACATTGCTGATTTAATCCCAGTGATCAGGAGGAGGGAGAAGCTTTGATCCTGATCAGATGAAACGTAAATCTTCTAGTATCTAGGAAAATAAATGAAAAATCAATATTATTTTAAGCGGGATGATCTTTTATGAGCAGTTGTAAAGATTCATCAAAGGCTTTGACATAGTTTAAACATTTCCTGTTTGCTGCCATTTAAAGACAAATGCCTTTCAAGTTATAAGTTGTAATTAAAGAGAGATACCCCTTTAGATTATTGTGGGCTAGCAACAGAATGGAAATAGGAGCTTGGTATATTCACACAGTATTTAAATCAGAAGGTCTTAACTGGGAATAAATTAGTGGATTCTTTTAAGAGTAAACATTTTTACTTAACTAAAAACATTGTCCTGTAACAAAATGCACTATTACCTTTAAAAATGCATAAAGGCTGCATCACAGTTTTAACATCTGTCATATATAAGGATTTGTTCTAGTGCTGTGTTTTTGTGATTTATTAGTTTTTAAGTCAAGTGTTCTATGACTTGAAATTTGGCTTAAACTAAAAATAATCTTTCACATTTAATGGGGTCTTTATTATCACTCATCACCCTGTGTTTAAGGCTTGTTGTAGAATGTTTTCTTTTTTAAAAAAATCACATCCTCTGCTTCTTTCTAGATTTTTGTGTGGTATTGGCTGTTTAGGTGGGAATTTGTATTGGTTTCTTGGTTAAATTGATAAAAAGAACGAAAAGATAAAATCTTACTTCCATAAACCCAAGTCTCAAACATCCACCTGTTACAGTATTCAGAGACAGACCTGTTAATGTTCTTCCTGAACAAGTTCTTGCATCTTATTTGTTAATAAATGTTTCTTGGGCACACACCCTATTTTGTGGCTGAAGATTTTAATGAGTGAACAGTTTGCAAATGTTATTTAACAAATTACCTGGGAAGGAAAGGAAAAGTAAAACTGAAATTAATGTCTTGTGAAAGTAGGGAGAACAAAGACAGCTCTAAGGGGACATCCTCGCTTGTTTGTGTTAATTACTGTAAAATTACTGAAGCGTTGAAAAAAGGCAATAAACATCCCAACTAAATACACATATCTAACAATTAAGCTGTAAGTTGGACTTTTATGATAGCCTTAGACACTAACCTAGCAGTTTTCTACCAGTCTGCTTGAAGAAAGTCCTGGCTGAAGAGTTTATTATTGGTGCGCAGATGACTCCTTTTCCCTGAGCAACTACCACTTCATGCCTCTATGGGAATGTTGGGAGATGACCAGTGGATCAGCAAAAGGCAGTTTTATGGTGCTGTAATGCACTATATGGTGCTGAGATGAAAGCAAGAGCGTTAGTCATGTTTTAAGAAATTGCAACACACATTTATAAAATGCTGTGTATTCTCTTCTGATAAAGCCAAATCCAAGTTAAAACAATTGAGTGTTGTAATTTATTTTTATTTTTTTTAATCCTAGATGGGAATAAGACTGGCAGTCTCATCTAGGGGAATTTCCTCAGATGAGTCCTACCAGACAGAGGCTGATGTTGGAGTGCTGGACCTAGTACAAAGTGTTTAGAATTATATTACAGTGGAATTGTTACATATCTGTAATACTGTATGCTGAAAGTGCACTGAATTTCTGGCTGTCCAGCTTCTTCCCAGGCCAAGTGTAGTCCAAAGATTTTGCAGGGCAGATCTGTGCGTGTCTGTCCAAAGAAGTGACAATCACTTTTGCCTCCTGCTGTGAGGTGGATAAGATTTACAATAGGTCAGAGCCTGGAGTAAATGGTAAGACTCATACTCTTGATGGAGCTCGTAGTCATGATATGAAAGAGAGAGTGTTTTGGTTAGGGGTGGTTGTTTGTTTGTTTGTTTGTTGTTTGTTTTTAACAGGGTAAAAATGACTAGTAGTAGACCATGGCAACATAGAATGGAAAAGAGCGCTCTGAGGCTAAGAGCAATAATTCATTTCCTCTTGTATCGGAAAAAACAGCAGCTCTGAGAGCCTACAGTAGACAAACTCTTCACAAACTTTCTGAAAAGACTTTGTACTCAGGGTTTTTTTATTCTCTGGTATCTTTAAAGTGTTGGGAAAATTGAGCAGACAGCTTGCTCCTCCTTTATTACTGAGTCAGTGTTAAAGCTTGGCAGACCTGGATGATTCCTCCTGCCCTGAGCCATGGCTGCAGCTCACCCCTTTACTGCCAGTAGTGAAGATGACTGCAAACTTCTGAGGGGAGCATGTGGGTGTGTGCATGTACTCTATATAGACATGGGTGACCACAAACAGACTGACACAGGCAGAAGGATGTTACCTTTACAGACGCCCGCAGAACCACAGACAGCGCGAACATCACAACCTCTTATGAACTGTTGTTGGTCAGGGATAGACATGCTGTTCAGGTCTCTGGTAGCTGACCCCAGCTCTCAGACATTTTGTCTGACTTGCCTGCTTCTCTGGCTTGGAGCTTCTTGGTGTATCTTATGCAGAGTGAATAATGAGCACACTCATGCAGAAAATAGTGAAAATTTACTTTTAATAAGAAGGCAAGTCAGACAGTGGTGGTCAGGTACAGGGCTCAGGCAGATGCACTGTCCAGCAGCCTGTTTATGCACAATCAGTCCATGCAACTCCTGTCGACGTTTTCTCACGCTTATGCCCCCCTTCCACCTTGACCCTTCAATTTTCTTACCTTTAATCCCGCCTCTACATATCTTACAATCACTTACATGTTCCTACAATATGCCTTCTTCCCCACCCACTCCTTGAAAACATCCTATGATGTTTTGCATACAAGTATTTACACAGTAAGTTCTCCCCAAGACAACCCATAAAAAGTTTCCTCTTTATGAGGCTCATTCTTGATAACCCACAATAATCCTGGTTTGTTTTTTTCCTTTTCTTCTTATCAGTTACCAAGTTTCTGGTTGAACTTCTTCAAGGTTACCCTCAGAGGTTCTTTTGGTGGCCTCTTGATCAGTGTCTTATGAGTTCTAGTCTTTGTTATTGTCTCTGTTATCTGCTGCTGGTTAGGGTTTGTGTATTTGCGTATTTAATTTATTACCTCTCCCGTTCCTTGACTTGTCTTTCATGTTGAATAACTGTCAGATATCCTTGCAGTTCCTTGCCCTGTTTGAGCACTGGTTTGTGAGAGGTGTTGGCTTGCACCTGTCGGTGTAGAAGCCTGTCACAACCAAGATTGTATTTCTGCAGGTCTCCGATGGCCTCGGTTACGACTGGAAGAGACTGTCAGGGCCATATAAAATCTCTACCGTTGCTCTGATGACTTCTGGGACTATTTTTCAGCATAGGAATCTCAATTTTCTTTATAATAATTGTAGCTCACAATATTTTTATCTTTGGTGGTTGACTGAGTGTGTGTCATCATCACAAATCAAGTCTGTTATTAAGACATGAATGTCTAACCAGTGTAGAGTAAATACAGAATTTGCGTGATATTATGGGATTATCATCTCTTGAGAGAGTTTGGATAAATTAGACATAACACAATAGTGGTTCAGCTGTCTGGGAAAGGAAGTAGCTAGTGCAACACTTCTTCCTTTCTTCCTGTCACCCCAATCCAACTGGAAAAGAGCAGATAGCATCACAAAGCTGCGAGCAAGAATTCTTGGTGTGTCTCATGTTGTCTGCTGGCTATTGATATAGTCCCTGGCTTTCCTTTATACTTAGGAAAGCAGTATTAGAAATGGAGAAAAAACAAGTTTCTCTGTTTCATTGTAAATGTCTTATCATGTCTTCCCTAATTGAGCTTTTTTTCTGGTCAGTGGTTTGGTTTGGTTCTAAATTTACATTACCATAGGAACATATACAGATCACTGAAAAATGAGGTAAGGCTTCTTATTTAATTTAGTCTATAGCAAGGCTTAAATTGTTATTTTTTTTAGGACTCTGCGTTCATAGCACTTTTTTTTTGTAAGTTGTATGTCTCTAGGTTCAATTATGAATAGCCCAAAGGAAAGGTAGACTTAAAGTGGTGATGTGCTTTGATTACTTAGTACAGAAAAAATAACTTTATTTTTCTCTGTTGAGGTGAATCAAGTCCAACTCGTCGAGAAGCAGTGAAAAGGAAGACTGCAGAATACCTTATGCGTGCAGAAAAAATTTCCAGTCTCTACCATAAATCTTCTGAAGATGCATCTGTTTCTATGGTAGGCTTTAATTTCTTCTTTTTCTGAACCAGAATTTGGTGTAACTAAATTGTCTTGTATTTTAGCAAAGCATATTTAAGCTTGAGGTTCAAAAACTCTCTAGAATTTCTGGTTTTAGGGGTCCTGTAGAGTATTTTGATGTTGCATTTCTCTTGCTGTTCTTTTCTTATTCTTGCATTTCACAGCATTATGAAGAGTGCTTAATTTAGTCCTGGCTTACTTTTTTAGTGTGCTTTCCTTCTACTTGCAGTTGATGATATAAAAACTTTTAATCATGCTAAAGAATACATGAGAATATTGCTTGGTCTTGTAGGTAGTGGAAAGGTTGTTGCCTTGCACATAATGGTGTATCAGAAATTACTCAAGTACATAGCGGAGAGTGGGGAGAAGTTAATTTCTCACAAAGTAAGCAAAGGTTCTTCCTGATACCTACAGATGTCTCTCTTGGATGTGCTTGAGTGATCAGTGTCTTGATTTTTGAGGAGCTTCTGGAGTAATTCCCACCTTCTTAAGCAGAAACACTCTTATCTGTACTTGTACAAATGACAAACAAAGCCTGTTCCAAGGCACCCTCAATAAATTTCTACTTTGCCCTTCCCCAACCAGTTCCTTTGGGACTTATCTGTTCTCACTTTACTTTTACTGCAGTTATGTTAAACTGTAGGTGATTGTCAATGACTGCCCTATTGTAGTAAATATAAAAGTTACCAACTTCCTCTCTCTACAATTATATCAAGTAAGGACATAAAGGGCAGAAGATTTTTGCTTCTTATTTTGCACAGATCTAAAAATGCTTTAAGGAGATGACTGCTGAAAAAAAAAAAAAAAGAGAAGCCTTATAATATCTGACTGCCTAATAAGTAAATTAAAAAAAGAAAACCACTGATTTTGAAAGGTAGCTTTTTTATGTCGAGAGCCCACAAGTGCAATTTTGAGGATGTTCCAAATGGGGTATATTTTGTGAGATTTGGAGTCTTGCTGCTGCTATGAATTGTACTTTGAACAATTTAGTATTTTGGACTGATATGAACTCCTACTAGGTAGTCTTTCTTTGGGTCAAACACCCCTGAAAGTGGGGGAGAATCTATATTGTATGAAAACCTCGGTGTGTTTGGAAACCACAGAACAAGGAAAAAAAACCCATGAACAACCTATTTTTGCCTTTTTATAAGTTTAAAAACTAAACGTGGTTGGGAAGGAGGAAGAAATAGGTTGCATTTTTGTATGTGAACTTGAGAGGTAAAGTATTTCCTCTTTTATGCTGTACTGAATAAGGTACATGCCTTCTTTGCAGATCCAAAGGAAAGCAAAATTAATTGGGATAAGATTAAAAAAAAAAGTGAGAATAGAGTACCATTCTCCTTCTGTGTTGAAACTCAAAATTGACAAGTTGGGGTAAATTTGACTTTGAACAAGCAAAACATTGCAGCTTGATTATTCTCTTTTTTACAAAGAAAGCCATGTTTCCACAATTTGGCTTTGTTTTACCTAAGTCTGTACATGTATTGTAATTGCTTTTTATTTACGCTCTTCGTAACACATGAACTTGACTTTTATCTTAGAGCTTTAGAATTTGCCAGCATCAAGGGCAGATGATGCTGGTGAGTCACGATGGCTGTAGTGAGGATCAAGTGTCTCCAAGTTGATAGCTGACAGTTAATCAGAAGAAGGACTTACTGTCAAAAGTTATTGTAAGGGTAGTGGTAGGAACTGCTATGAACTATCATGCTCTGTGCTTTGGCTTAGTGTCTTAAGGATAGTGAGGAACATGACTTTTCCTGCATGTCAGTTGCTGAGCAGACATGAATTCTTGCACCTTCATTACTCTTTATCCTTTTTTACTCGTCGTGATAGTTCATTCTGGAGTTTGGTGAATTATTCCATGCTATGTAGGCAGCAGTAAGTGCAGCAAAATGACCTACATCTACAAGCAGTGTGATTCTTGGGAGGTACTAATAGTCAATTTGTGTCCTTCTCCTAAAGAAATTAAGTCTGTAGCATACAAATTTACGGTGTACGCCTCTGAGTACCTTCACTTCCGACCAGCTTGGTGTTTGTGTAACTGCTGTTTACATGCCATTGGTCATGCTGGGCCAAGGCTGGTTTGTTAAATCTAGTACCTCCTACTGCTGTAGGTCGTACATATTGATGACTGTCCCTCTCTTGTTCAAATCCTTGTCTTTGGAGTGGATATATTTGTGAGTGTTTAAATAAGTCTGTACAATACCTTCTTTGCTCATGTGGATCTGTAAAGAGGTCTCATCAACTCTTCTGTGCTGGAGGGACAGTGAAGTCTTTGAGGAGAACCACTGCACATGTAACAAGCCTTTCCTACAAGCATGGCCCAGTGCTGCTACACCTGGTAACCCATCACAGTTTGAACCATACAGCTGACATTATTTTGCAAGACAGTGGTGGACAAATACCTGTGCCTATGTTACAATTTTTGTGTGCAGTTTTGTTATGGGAAGCATGGGTCAGATGAGAGAACCCAATGGGCAGTGGGATGCTGAGGCCATTTGCACCTTGGAGGAAGAGGTCAGACTAGTAAGCAAATGTGGGCATATAAGGCAAAGTGTTCTTGTTAATGACCTGGTGTTGCAAGGCAGAACTGCTTAGTTACATATATCTGATAGATAGCTTTGTGTTCCCTATTGTGTCCTTAAAGGGAACAACCAAAATGATCAGTATCAAGACAAAGCTCACCTGTCCTTCTTAGAGTGAAATTTTACTTCTTTCTTGTCCAGCAGGCTAGAGAAATGTCCAGCAAAGGAAGAGGTAAGCTCAGAGCTGCAGGTTCAGTTTCTGACCTCCACACCTCAGCCCATCATATTTCCCAAAGGCCTGAGCTGCCAGACATGCGCTGAGCCGTGTGTAGTAGTCTCAAAAGGCCATGCTTGCCACGTGCACCCCCAGCCACCCATTTGTCATCTTGACATCACGTGATGTAAAGCATGGTGGCTTTTCTATGGGGATCTGGGGCAAAAGGAAGCAAGTCATTCTTCTGCAGCCCAAAATGCCAGGCCCTTACCTCTTCAAAGACCAGATTTCCCTAGAGGCAAAGGCCTGGCATTTCTGAGCTGAGAAGCAAAAGTCATCTTCGATGCCATGGAAACCAAACAAAGAACAATAGCGATTTGTTACTTTTCTTGCCTCAACAAAAAGCCAACAGAGTAGCCCTCAAGGATAGCATCCTTAGCAACCACCCTGCTGCTGTCAAGTCTGAGTGGTGAAGAGAGGAGCACAAGAGGAGGTGTTTGGAGAACCCTTGGCACTTTTAAAAAAAGGTTATGGGTAGAGGACTTAAGGATGGATAGAAGATTTCTTAAGGCTGAAAAGAAGCACAGGGAACTGACGCAACTGCGACTGGCCGTGAACTGAGAACTCACTTGGCAGGATCTTGTAAACATTGAGAAAAGCCTTTTCGTGACCCATAGAAGTGGGAGTTGTAGGAGACAGCTTCTGGAGGTTGTAAACAGACACACAGACCTTCTGGAAAAACAAGCTGCAGCAAATGTCCTTCTCTTCCTCCTCTGGCACAGCATGGCAACCTCTAGGGCCTTCTCAGCAAGGAGTGCTCAAGAATGCTGCACGATGGTGATGGCAGCAGCAGGCCATTTTGCAGATCCTCAGGCTGTATTTTCTCCTCTGCCTCTTCATAAGTGTCAGCTTATGGGGACGCTCCTCCAAGCCTCAGTGAGAGCTGCAGTAACAGCCTTTGAATTAGACTGGATTGACCGTCAGAAAGCTGCAGTCTTATGTAGCTGTCAGCTGCATAGCCCAGCACAGCTACACATACAGGCTGTGGGTCTGTTTTAACTTTGTTGATATTTTTATAAATTTTTTTCCACTCTTTGAAATTATTTCTGGTTCTACTTATGCTCGATTTTCTATATTCAGAATTGTCTCTTTTTGCACCATTCTGAAAAGCTGTTGTCTTTTAAAATGTCAATTATTTTTGATTTTCAAAGCAATTTAGTAACAAAAGTTACATGCAAGCCTGATGCCCAAGCAGGAAAAGGAGTCTTCAGTCTTTGCAGTTTTCATAGGATATTTTACTTACTAAAATTCTCATTAAAAGTGCATGAAAATTACATGAAGTGTAAAGAAAATACACTGATGTAGTTTAGTGAGATGTAAATCTAACACAAAATAAGTAAATTGAGTCTCAAGTCTTCCAAGATCACGTTCTGCATTCCTGTCAGCTGCTGATTCCATATGTGTCCCAGCTTCAGGGAACATGCAGTCCCAAACTGGTGATCACTTGGGACCTTCTGAAGCACACTGTAGTTCAGTCCATGCTCAGATGTGTACAGAGGTGTGACCTTGTTTTCCTATGGTGCAGCATGAGGAAGGGTGCAGAACCAGAGCAGGTGGGCTGGAAGCTCTGTCACACCCGTGGCATTGAGCCTTGAATATCAGGCCGGCAGCTACTGCTTCAAAACAAGGCATCTCCTTGCTGCAGTTGAAGGTTTGATCGTGCTGCAGGTGGATGGTTACTGAAGTCATCAGACACAGACCTCCGAATGGTGAGCTGAGATCACATTGTGATCACATTTGTGAAAGCGCTGGTTTTATCCTGAGGGTCTGTGGTCACTGCTGTCAAAGGTGGGTCAGCAGTAAAACCATTTCCCATCAGATGGTGTCTCTGTTGCTGGACTAGGGATAGTGCTCTTGCCTTCAGTGAGGTTAAGGTGAGAGGCTCTTCCCTTTGCTTGGTTGGCAGTGTACTCCTTTTTCTCCCCCGGCCCTGATAGCTGCCAGCAGTCATGCCAAAGCTGAGGCAGGAGATATTGCCACGTTTCATTTGGGTAGCTTGTAGAACTAAAACTTTCAGAGGACAAGTGGTGGCCACAAGCTGCTGAGTCTTTGCGGAGGCCAGCATCACAGTCCGCATCATCCTTGTCTGCTTTAAATTAGCACATGCTGTCAAAACGTGATGATGGGAAAGGAACAGGCGACGCCGCTCCTAAGTCAGGTAGCTCCAGCTGTGTGGTTCAGAGTGTAGTCTGCAAGTTGTTCCAGACTATACAGGCCTAGCTGCAGGAGAGAAGATCCTGGGATACCTGAGCAGCATGCCGAGCATTTGGACAGGCTGCTAAAGGCTGCCTGCAGGCAGAGGTAGCCTGCCACTGTCTTTAGAATACAAATACCTTATTTTTAAAGGTAAGTAAAGCTTTTGACTTTGTTATCATAGAATCATAGAATTTTAAGGCTGGAAATGACCCCTAAGATCATCTGGCCCAACCATTAACCCACCGCCACCAAGTCTACCCTTAGACCATATCCTCAAGCACTGCATCTACCCGTCTTTTAAACACCTCCAGGGATGGGGACTCCACCACCTCCCTGGGTAGACTGTTCCAGTGCTTGATGACTCTTTCAGTAAATAAGTTCTTTCTAATATCCAACCTAAATTTTCCCTGGCGCAGCTTGAGGCCATTACCTCGAGTTCTGTCGCCTGTTACTGGGGAGAAGAGACCAACCCCCACCTCACTGCAACCTCCTTTCAGGTAGTTGTAGAGAGCAATAAGTCTCCCCTCAGTCTCCTCTTTTCCAAACTAAACAACCCCAGCTCCCTCAGCCGCTCCTCGTAGGGCCTGTTCTCCAGACCCTTCACCATCCTCGTTGCCCTTCTCTGGACACGCTCCCGAACCTCAACATCCTTCTTGAAGTGAGGGGCCCAAAACTGAACACAGTACTCGAGGTGAGGCCTCACCAGTGCAGAATACAAGGGGATTATCACCTCCCTGGTCCTGCTGGCTACACCGTTCCTGATACAAGCCAGGATGCCATTGGCCCTCTTGGCCACTTGGGCACACTGCTGGCTCATGTTTAGGCGGCTGTCAACCAACACCCCCAGGTCCCTTTCTGCCAGGCTGCTCTCCAGCCACTCCTGCCCAAGCCTGTAACGTTGCCTGGGGTTGTTGCGACCAAAGTGCAGGACCCGGCATTTGGCCTTGTTGAACATCATATTGTTGGCCCCTGCCCAACAATCCAGCCTGTTATCTTCCTTCCTGTATGTTTTCCCCTCTTTTTTTGATGACAGTACTGTTTTTTAGTTATTTTTCTTATGTCTGGCTAGATGCTGAGCTTGGGTTTTTGCTTTATTCAGAGGAGCAAGCAGCTTCATAGAGTGCTTAATTGCTGGAGGTCTGGGAATTAGGTATTTACAGTTTGCTTCCGGCTCGATTCATGACAGAACGTGATGCCTCCTCATCGCTGGGCTCTACTATTAGACTTTGCAGCAGTGAAACCAAAGTACTGTAAAGAGCAAAAAATAACCTGAGACTGATAAAAATGGAGAAGCTACTGGGAGCTGTGGAGATATGAATGCAGTTGTAAATTGTTTTAAGGGAGGAATCCACTCTACAGTGCATATATGAACACAGTGTGCATACCCAGTATTTACTGACTGTGTTGCCACTGGCGATAATCTAGAGAAAGACACAAATATATGTACTTTTTTTTTTTTTGGGCCCTTCACACATGATGAATAAAAAAATATGTTTCTGTAGTCCTGTTAGACAACTACTAACTTCCGTAGGGATAGATAAACTGAATTAATTGTTGAAATGTTATGTATGAAAGAAAATTTAAGAGGCTTGATTATTGAGGAATGGTTATAAAATGTAATAGTCTGTAACTAGAAGTAGAAATCTTGTATTGTAGCCTAGAGGACTTGGTAATACTCTCTTTCATAAAATGTATTCCTTAGAATGCTTTTTAAATCTTGTCTTGAATAAACTCCATATTAGAACAACTCTTTGTTTCAAAGCAAATATTTCATTATTGCTGAAAAATTGCACACTCTCAAAAGCCAACCCAACAAAACAATTCCTTTGACCTCCTAACAGCTCCCCACAATGTGGAACCTAAATTAGGTTTGGAGAAAAAAACCCATCATGTAGTGTGGTTGTACTTTTTTTTTTTCTTCTCTTCATGCTAAAACCTTCAGTGATTTGTAGAATCTGGGCTGTGTTCTCTTAACTGCTCTTACTACTTTGGCTTGACATTGTTTACATGTGAAAACAAATTTAAGATCTGCACAAGTAAATCAAGATAAATAATAAACTCTTTTAAACATCGCACCCAGTAGGTGAACAAAAAAGAAAAGCACAGTTCTCCATGCTTTTTGAACATGAGTTTATGACCTTTTCTTCTGAATTCTTTGGTCAGTCCTTAAGTAAGTGTTTGAGTTTTTTGGGGAAGAGCTGGAAAGGGAGAAGGGCACTTGACTGACAACATGAAGGGGAACCAGTTTTGTGGAGGACTTCGAGGAGGTGTTCTTGCATTTGAGGATAGCACAGTAAGGATGCTGAAGGGGAAACACTATGGAAGAAGCAAATGGAATGACCTGGTTCGGGAGCTTCAGATTTTCTGGGAGTTTCTGAGCATGAGAGAAAATATCTTGATTTTCCATGATACTTAAACATTTAATCCATAGTTGCTCACCAGCACTTTTCATTGGTGATGTATTTGTTAAATATTACCTCAGGATGCAGACAAATTAGATAAACAGCTTCCAACTCATAGAAGCTTAAAATTGAGGCGTTTCACCTTTCTTTTCTGTTACCTTTGTACAATAGATGTACACTTAGGGAGCCCGGGTGAGGCTTAAAGTAAGTTTGGCATTCAACAACTCTACAAATGAAGTTGTCTTACTTGTGAGGAAGATCCAGGTCTCTGGTTCTTGTAGAAGCTGTGTGTTGAATTTTTGGAGGAGAATCTAATGAATTCTCCCTGTTGGCAACTGGAAAATTCTGAAAATGTTTGTTAACATGCCAGAGGTACATGTGATGCTTAAGAGGTTGATCTTGGTCCCAGATGACTTCCAGTTGAAATGCTGTTCCCTCCTCTGACATGTAAGCTTTGAGTTTGCATCGATAAACTACAAAAAAGACAAAAGTATCTGGGTATTAAGTACTTGAATAGTTAGCACCTGCCAATTCTCTTGCTATAGTGCTAATTTCTAGATTAATGATACGTATCTAGCTACCTTTTCTAAGGTAGCTTTATAAATTGTTTCATTTGTGCACCTTGTTATTTAAAAGATTTCATAAAGCTCACCAGAGAGCAAGAGAACCCTGTTTATAATTCTTTATTTTATGTTCTTCAAATTTAAAAAGCCTCTAATTTGCTTTCTCCTCCTCAGTGTTCTCCTGTTCTCTGAATTATTTTGTATCCAGAATACCTGTAAGGCTTTGATTGGTTATTGTGATGAAGTAAGAATTGAGTAATCGATTGCCAGGTTCCATTAAACATAGAAAGTATTAAAATTAATTATTTTTTCTTTTAAAAAGTTTTGGTTTCAATGTTATCTCAATTTTTATTTACTTGCCAGTTGTTTTTTTTTCCACCACTAAGGACAAACAGAAAACTTCTCCTTTCATCTTCACTCTCTCTGATTTATGATAAATTTAGTTTCCTTCGGCCTGGCATTTGCTTCAGCAGGCAGTCTTCCTTCAAGTACCACCCTGATTGATGTATAATCTTTGATATCTTCCATTAGCCTCCAGGATCACTAAGTTCAAGGCCCTCTTGGAACCTAAGGAGCCCTGCCGAGGAACTGAAGGCCTTCAGAGTCCTTGGGGTGATTGACAAGGTAATTCTTCAGTGTCTCTTCAAGAGTTCAGTCATAAATCGACTGCATGCTGACATTTTGTCTTTGAAGCTGTGGATCTTAAGGATATGAAACAAAAGGGGAAAATGACTCAAATGCATCTGCACTTTAAAATAACAAAAGTAGAAGAAAAAAGGCTTTTATCTAAGCAATTCATGTAAGGTCATGCAAAATATATTTGAGCTAAAGGATAAGGTGCATGTTTGGTGGCAATCAGTAGGATGAGGCCTGTTTTTCAGAAATGAAGTCATGGTTACAGTACTGGGGTAAGGACGAGTAGACATGTTTTCAGTTGAATAAACTGATGGATACTTGAAATAGAGAAGGGTAAAAAGTCCTAGTGTTGAACTGTGACTTGCAGTATAGGGGACACACACAACTGTTCTCCTTCTTTGAGACTTTGGAGTTGAAATCCCCCGCAAAGACACAGATTCAGCAGTGAAGCCAAGCCTGTTTTTGACTTGTGAAAATAATGTCTTTCAAAATCCCAGGGTAACACCCTTCTGTAAGCAGTAAGGGAACATACAGATTTATCACAAGCCTAATTAAGAGCCCAGAAGAATTGTTGCATTGTTTTGATAATGGTGATTAGTTTTCACCTTAGCAAATATTTCTAAGATGATGTATTATTCAGCAATGTGGCAGTGGCTAATGCAGGCTGCAAAGGCTCATTTCCATTTTGCCATGCCAATTCCCCTGTGTCTTTTGATAGTTCCTTATGTAGTCCCAGGTTTGTGCATGATGTACTGATGCATGGTCAATTTATGCATTTGTAACGTGCATCGGAAAACCCGTGGCTGGTCTCTTAATGTATTTCTCAGTTTCTTTTTTTTCTTGTTGGACTGAACCTAGCTATGGGGACTGATTTTTGTTTTTCTTTGACTGTTTTGTTGTAATTATGTGCATAAGTTGGTAATTTCTCCTCAGAGGGCTATATATAATTAGGTATTATGGTTGTTTTTGTAACACACAAGGTTTTCTCAGCTCTGACTTCATATTCATTGTATCTTCCTTCCTCAATTGTCAGTACAGAATTTATCCTGTGTTCCACTCTGTATATGGTATTAGAGAGAGAGATTGTCAAAAGCACCTGTCTGTTGGATTAGTAGGCACTAAGTTGCCACTGAATGGCTGCAGTAGGCATGGATTTTGTGAATTAGTCTGACAATGTGAAGCTGCAGACATGTTGGAAATGAACCAAGAAATCCTTTTTTTTTATGTCTTTGTACTTGTATAAGTGTAATGAACAGTGATTGGAGAAGATGCTTGAGCAGAAACGAAGCTTTTGCAGTCCTTGGGATATCGGCTCTCTTAGATCTCTCTGAGCACTAGTAAGTGTCTCAGGTGTGACCTAAATGTGTCCAGATCTTTGAGGCAGAGTTGTGAAGAATAAGTTCTGGTGATGGCAGAAATACAAGGTCTTATCCTTGAAGATGTTCACGAGGAGTAACAGGCTCACGTGTATAACTGGTATACTTGTGTAAACAGTGTTAAGGAGTCAGAGTTAATGTTTAAGTATTGTATGAAAATGGAGCAATATTCTTTCAGGTGGCTGTACTCTGTGTACTTGCTTCCTGAATCTCCTTATTTTGAACTTAATTCTGAACAGGCTGTTGTTTTTTCCTATATTTTGAAGTGTTCAAAGCTTCTCTAAGCCCGAATGTTCAGAGCATTATTTTACTTGCATACCAGAATGTATGTGAATGTGAAACAAAATCCAGCATGGGTGCTGGAGATGTCACCCCTGCCTTTGATTTCAAGCTACATCTCATCTCCTTCCTCACCACCACTGTTCTTTCTTGCTTGTGTATGCCCTAAAGCTCACGCAGCCAAAAAATCCAAATAGATATGTAAGCATCCTTGCTGGATCCAAGCAGATGACATAGTATGTTTGTTCTTGAAGGTGGATTCTGGTTTCTAGGGCCAGCCTTGAAGATGACATGCTTTCGGGCACAAGTCCATAAGTGATTGAGCATCATGCAGAGTTTTGCCTGAAAATCCTCTTCTCCTATTCTAACCCTGAGGTAGCTGCATTGGTTTCAGCAGTACATGGCCATGTGTGCGGATAGTAATGAGCTGCTTGTGTTTTTACTGCCATCTCACCTAATCCTGTGGAACACTGGCTTAAACACACCGACTTAAAAATGGTGGTTAGTTTACAGGCATGTTCCCCCACTGCTGCTTGAAGCCTGGAGTGGCGTCTGCCTGCTGCAGTGCTGCCTCGAGAAGACCAGCTGTTAACCTGCACTCCACCAAATGCTGCAAGGTGCAGGGCCTCCCCTTAGAGTAATGCTGGTCTTTGTTCTTCTTCTGAAGCTTCTTGAAGTGTTTTGAATTGGCTTCATTTTCACAGACAAAATGCTTGTTGCTACCTCAAACTCCAGGTTTTTCAAAGAATTTTATACAAGGCAGAGTGATTAGACATTTAATTTTAGCCTAGTTCATTCCCAGTGTGCTGTTTTTCCCTCCTTTCTGTCTTTCCACCTTCCCTGTCACTTGAATTGTTTTTCCTGTGTCAATCTTTTTTTTTCTGAATCTGAAAGAGTTAGAGAACCTGGCATTGTTAAACTCCTTAAAATTTTGTGGCAGTTCTTAGCAGAATGACCATACCCGAGCCTCACATCCTATCCTTCTGCTTCTGCTCCCATGCAAAGGCTGTGGTATAAATCCCACTCTTTTCGTAGGCCCAGGAGGACCGATTCTTTGGTTGAATTCCACTGATGCTGTGTTTGTTCACTTCATGGTACCGAAGGTTAACTAGGTGGTATTTGGAGGCATCTTATGTATATATTATGGGAACTGTCTGGCTGCGAGTAGGTTTCTGAAAATAGAGGTTTAATTATATGGGTGGCTTTTGTCCTGAAAATGTTGCAGGGACCCTGAGGTGCTGCTGATTGAACAGCAAAGCTCTTGTTAGTGTTACCAGAAGTATTGCATTGAAAACAGGCTAATATCTAGATGTTTTAATTATGTTGTTGCCAACCAAGAATGATCAGTTATTTTATCAGCTCCTGTACCTTAAAGTAGAAAACTTGTTTTTGGAATAGCAAAGATTTTTGCTTTCAAAATTTAGCTAATTAAAAAATCAAGGTTGCAGATTCTGTGCTGAGTTTCTGCCCCAGGCAAATCTTCCCTTTGAAGCTACAACTGGCCCCCAAATAAATGACTTTGTTATGGTGCTGCCAGATACCTTCACAGCGCTGTTTCAAACTCAATTTCTTATTCTTTAGAATCCTCTGTTATTTAGATTCATTCAATTTAAAGATTCATCTTGAAAGCAGAGTGCATTAAGTAATAACGATGCCTCTGTAACCAGTGGCTGTCTTTTATGTCTTTTCTGTCCCCTCCCCTCCCCTCCCCTGATCCCCCATCAAGCCACATTGTCTGTATTGGCAGTGGTGTGACTGTAATCAGTTCTTCCGCAGATGTCTGTACCTTTGAGCTTGTTCACTATGCTGTTTGTTAGGCTTTATTGAATCTGAAACCAAATAAAAATAGCAATCTCTTGTCAGGGCCTTGCTAAAATTGTTTTGGGAGATTCTAAAGAGGAGTCTAGAAGATAGGGAGCTTCTTTGCTTCCAGTTCTTCAGAAATTCTGTTTATCTTGAGTATAAGTTATGCTGTCAGTTTGAGTGACTGTCATGCTACCATGAGAAGTCCTAACTCTGATGGTAGCACATTTTCATGGATTGGCTTTAGAAGTAGTATTTTAAAAGTGTAATTACTTCACAAGTGAAAGTGCCAAGAAACAGAACTATGTAGACTGTACATGGATTTTGCATGTATAATCTGCGGCCCCGTAGTTGAATTCAGATGGGTTGTGGTAAATTCTAATGGAATTTAATCAGAGGATTTAATTGGGCTTTTTCTATGGCAGCGTGTGTGCTGTGCATGAATGTGTTAGTGCTAGTTAGAAACTTGGAAATCTGGGGTTTTATTTGGAGATGAGGTTAAAGACTGCTGCAGTTGTAAAATTGAGTTCACTGTAGCAGATGTTTTCTTTTACCTGGCTCTCAGGTTCAAACTGCCAAGCATCTTTAGATCATCTTAGGGATTCGAATGAGTGGCTATGTGTACATAAGAGGTGTGGGGAAAAGGGAACTGTAATAAAAAAACATGTTTGGGTTCAGACATTCATTATTGTTTCATTACGATGCTTAGAAACTGGCTGAAAACATGGTATAGTGAATTCAACCAACTAGCAATTTTTCCTCATCTAAACACAGCATAACGGAAAATAGCGTTGGCAGAAATGGTTAAAAATCTGTAACCAAATATTAATAAGAACAGCTATTAATACAAATAAAGAAACTTTTAAAAGCTTTTTTTTAATGTTCTGTTAACCTTTTAGTTTCCCAACTGACTTGCCAAGCCATATAAAATCAAATCAACTACAGAGTTGTTGTCAGAACTGATTTCTTGGCTCACTACCTTCCTTTCCTTACTGCTGTGGGATTACTACTCAGACACTGTCAGGTTTCAAGCCCCAAGTAATGAAGCTTGCTCGGCTTTTAAAAAACTATCTCTGCCAGCTAGAAAGAGTCCTGTTTCTTCTTCATTGTCCTTAAACACCTGCCACTTGTTTTCCTGTAGTCTTTCTATTTCTCCCAGTCTGAACATGAGTGTTTTGTTGTTATAACCCTTAGTCCTTCTCTAGCTTCTTTCTTGTTTGTCTGACTAAAATTTGTTTTGACTTCAGTGAATTTTATGCTTCATCTGAGATAAAGCAGTCCTAAGATGGGGTATGTAATGCAGTTTCCCCTTCCCTTTATAAAATAGAAACAAAATTATGGAATATTCCAATGCAGGCTGAATTATATGTATCTTTTGGCATCTAGAAGGAAGTATAGACACGTTTCTTTTCAACTGAAATTATTTAAGTTTGTCTTCCTAACTATTACTAAGTTGCTTAGTACAGAATTAGTGCCAGGCAATAACTCTGTGATACTGTGTGACATTTCATATTGTAAACTGGATTCTCTAGTAAAATCTGCCAGATATATTTTCTAGGTTAATATTTCACCATTTGTCATTTTTTGGCTGGTTTTTAGTTTGCTCTAAGAAAGCGGACTTTCCTCTCTGTTAGCAACCAAGTAAAAATATTAAAAATAAAAGTGTATGCTGCTTTCTGAACAATTGCATTTAAAGCTGCACCATTTGTCTTTTAAGCACACTGTTATTGCAAGTCATAGAATATACGAGCTGTAAATTCCTTAGAATAATGGTTTGAAAGGAGGAATAATTGCAAACTGAAGATAATTCATATTGCACAGATACAAGGATAAGCAATAATCACATTTTTCATACATATTAGCCAAATGTAATCTCTTTTTATAACGACAGAGGGAGAAGAGTGAGAGTCTGGGTGGTGTAATCTGAAAAGTGACAAGAATAAATCTGTGCTAAGTAGATCGTTTAATCCTGGTAGCCTTGACAGCCGACACAACTGAAGAGAGCGGGGGGAGGGGGGTGTGTGGGGGTGTGTGTGTGTGGACTTGCATGCCTGCTTCTGCCTCATCACCGCAGTCGTGCCCTGAGTGTGACACCCAGCTGTGCACCAGCCCCTGCTAAGCTTTTCTTGAAGTCCTAAGTACTCATGTTAGGATCACGTGACCCAACACATCTCCTTCCTGATTGTCTGTCCCTACTGGTAACAGGATTTTCTGTTTGGTGTGAGGTAAATGCAAGAAGAATCCTAGGTGGTCATCTGATACATCTTCCAGTTTGTAGGACTTTTGCTAGAGAATCTGTCCTATGATAAGAATGCAGGTTTTTTATGAGTTAAGGACCAAAATTAATAGATGTACTTCTGGTGATGTTATTATGTGGTGTGTTTTGGGTGTAGAATGGCAATTTAATAATAAAATGGAGCTGGCTTTAAAGTAATGCCTTAGCTCCTGTGTGTCTTCAAAATGTTTCAGGTATCTGGTACTGCAGATCCTATTCCATTTTCTTTGATCAGGCATGACCTATTTTTCAACCTGTGGTAGTCAACTTAGAGTGACATTTTTGTAATCAGATGAGTTCTGAGGTGTTAATTTTGACCAGTGTTAAAACCTGCTGAAGTAAATGAAAAGCACAGGTACGTTCTGTGCCGCAGTCTGAAAATGTGGAATCTGGAAAAAAGTTGCTATTAGATACTGTGTGAGGGGGGAAAGGAGGGGAAAAAAAACCCGAACCAGAAAAGAAAGGAGGGCTGGGGAAGAAAACATCTGCAATATGATAGAGGACTGCTTTTATATTAAGGCTGCCCGCGGTAGAGCAGTGCATCCTTAGTTCTTCCAGTCCTGTCCCCTGCGACCTTGGTTGGGTGCTCGGTAGGGTGACTAATGGTTCACCACGTTCTTTTTTCCTGGTGACTTGCCTGTTGCCTGCCTCTGGGTTTGTGATTCCCCTTATGCTGACTTCTGCAGTATTCCTTCAGCCTCTTATCTCAGGGCTTTGATGCATATGTTCTGAAGGTGGCCACCGTGACTTTGGGTGGCAGCAGATGGTAAACCTTCAGGCTGCCACCGGCTATACTGGTGTTAAGTTGGAAACTTAACGTTTGATGAAGAATCAGTAGTGCATATGAAAGAGCTTTTACTGCAGAAATATCTTTTAATTAAAAAAATTAGCATACTGAAACATTTGCTAATTTCTGTGCATTTAAAGGATCCTGAAATTAACTGTTTTCTTAAAGCTAGACTGTGGTTATTTACCAGGCAGGTTTTATTTTATTTTCTTCCAATTAATTGTACCTACTATATTGAATTGAATTTAATTTATTTTCCACTAAGCTGTTGGATACACTGTAAATCAAATCTAAGAAGCTAATTTTTTTAAGTAGCTGCTGTCAGCATTAGAATTAACCCTTGACTTAGAAAAAAATAAAAATCACAAGTAGAAAATCCTATTTGGCATCATGGAGGGTTATTGCTATCTGCCACTTCACTGAGATGTTGCCATGCGATGCTGCTGTGTTCACTTGTGTTTTGTGATGTGCCTGGGAGCCCAAGTGCTTCTACAAATGGGTTCTCTGTGCTGCTGAATATATTTATTTGCATTATATATTTATCTGTGGCAATTGCTGTTTCCCTGTCAGTGTTGTGGCCACGTTGAGATTGTCATCAATGCAGAAAAACAGGGAGAGAACGAGTAAGCAATGGTGCTGCAAAAGCCAGCATGATACATAGACCTTGATTCTGTTCATACATTAGTAATACAAATAGGATTTTGCCTTGTCTCCTTTTGTGTCACAGTCTAGTTGCTCAGTGCCCAGGAATACCCTGCTGTGCATTTTTCTCCCTCCCCTCTGAGATAGGACGCTGGATGTTACAGCCGACAGCTCGTTGTTAGGAGGTACTACATTCTGCAAGTTATGCAGTAGTCATGTTTGGCAAAACAGGTTCCATCAGCTCACACAAGCGAGGGACAGCCTGGTCTAATGTGGGCATCTCTGATCTCTTTTGGAGAAGGACAGAGTTATGCCGTAGGGAATGGTATTTGGAATCCTGTTTTGCCCCGTGGTGCTATCATCACTTTGCGCTTTAAAAAGAAATCTTAAAGAGTCACTGAAGAACCTGGAAGGGCTTCCCTTTGCAATGGGGGAGAAGTGCAGAGGAATGCAAACCAGAAAGACTTGGGATAGCACTGCCCTCAAGAGCTTGGCTGTAAAGTGTGTGTGTGGGGGAGAATAAGGTGACATTTGTGTCAATGGAGGGCTTACTGCTAGACACTTCTGCAGCAGCCTCGTAACGCATTCAAGAGCTGCTCACCTTTCTCTGTGTGATAAAAAAATCAAGCAAATACACGTGTGACAGTACCTTTCCTGCCCTTATCCCTTCCTGTAATGGCAGTTTTCCGATGGTGATTTATCCGTTCATGTTGTCCTTTAGTTGCTTGTGTGAATCTGGTCAAACCACCTCTAGGTAATAACACATGTGCAGGCTGCTTCCCCTTGAAGCAGACTTTTGGTTTGGTGGGCCCACGTGAAGCAGTCTGCCAGGGCCAAATGGAGCATCACTAGGTGAATTTCTAAAGTTACTTTTGTGCTTCTTCCTGGGCTTCTTGGAGCCCCTTTTGAAATAGTCTTGCAGAAAAGTCTGTTTTAAATCAGTAAAGAACTAATTTTCCATGAAGTGGAGCTGTAGTCAATTATCACTGAGGGAAGGAGTGAGGCTTGAAGGGAAGGGTGAAGAAAGGTGCTTGTTACTAAGACCGGTAGATCTCTTTAGGTAGTTAACCTCAAAGGCACACAAGTATTATTTGTTGCTGCTACAGTTAGAAAACTGTAGCTGCTACTTTAATTTTGCTGCTGTAACATAACAACAGATGAAGCTAGCCCTAAAGGGACCCGTTGTCTGCTTCATTCCCGTTAGTGGTAGTCATTCTATATGTCGTCTTATAGGGCGAGGGCTCAGTAATCTCTTCTGTTACACCATATGCTAATACAGTGCTGATAAGCAAGTGTGAAAAATGAAAGGGAGGAATACATTAATTGTATTTGCGCAATAAGGTATGCTATCAAAGGTAATTATTTCATGACAGTTTTAGTTATAGCAGTTGTTTTATCATGGAATAAAAGATGGCTTTAGGAGCCTTTTATTGGAAAGACAATTGTATCAAATTAGTACCAAATTAGATTTTTGTCTTTATAAAGGTGAGCAAACCCATGAGCAGTTTTTAAATTGGTGTCTTCTACTCTACAAATGAACAAATCCTGTTTGAGGGTTAAAGAAGCTATTATTCTGTCCTTTATGCTGACAGCTTCATTACTGATTGGTCTACTGTTGGTATTAAAAAAATGTTTGGCTCCCTATGATCTTTGTGCGTGCAACTATAATATTAATACAGACCACGGAACTGTTCATTAAGAAATGACTTTAAATGAGGTTGATGCTTGTAAATCTGGAGAGATACAGATGTTAAATGCAGCCATTCCTTTTCATACACAGCCGTATGGCTAATAATTTCCAAGTG
The DNA here is from genome assembly GCA_013399135.1 of Heliornis fulica. Taxonomy (NCBI): domain Eukaryota; kingdom Metazoa; phylum Chordata; class Aves; order Gruiformes; family Heliornithidae; genus Heliornis; species Heliornis fulica. The sequence continues at coordinate 403,786 of VXBZ01009634.1, read as the reverse complement.
GCTAAAGCTCTTGTTAGCAAGAGTGCTGGTGTGTTAAGAATGGCCCTATAAATAACTTTAAGAACTGAAGTTGAAGGTGCTTCTTTTAAAGACTATTGTTAACTAAACATTATTGCCAAACAGATGGAAAGCATTCACCGGCCTGATGTTTTTAGGTCTAATTATATTATCGCCAGTCCTGTACGGCTCAGTTGAAGAGGTGTATCCAGAGGCCAATTTATAATCATTTAGCCAACACCTGTTTGGGAGATATTGACAGTCAAAGGGCACATTTAAAAAAAAATCACATATGTTCTCGTATTTATTGCCTCAATGTGAACAGTGTGTAGCTACAAACAAACTTGGGACAAGAATAAGGAAAGTGACCGTAAACACATAGTTGTTTCTAAACAGCTTTTGCCTTATCTAGCACCTCTTATAAAGTCTTTCTTTTTTCCCCTCTTGTTCTTTGTTTCTCTTTATTTTTTTAAGGTTTTTTTTTTTATTTTATGCCTTTTGGTAAAGTGAGGAGACTAAAACCAATTTTACAGTTGTAATTTATTCAGCTGTTTTCCACCATTTCTGGTAAGAGGCCCAAATATGGTTGGGCAGACCTGATGGCCTGGGGACGTTTGCCTTTCCTTAGCATGTCCTTGACATGGAAACTATGTGTCATTCCTTTGTCACAAAATCTCAGCAACATCAACTTCTATAGATTTTTGGTTTTCTTTTTCATCAGAAGATACAGAGCATCTTTTAAAACTTTACTAAAAGAGGTCTTTGAGGTGGAAGGGTGTGTCTGTCACTTTGTTTCTTTATGTGTAATTTGGTTAGAGAAGGACAGTTAGGAAGGACTCCACTTCATCTTCCCTTGCTTGAGATACTCAGGGTCCACTGGGGATAGTTGGAGGGCAGTGTTCTGACATGGCTGTCCCAAAGAGCACAGGTTGCTTTGCTGCAGCTGCTGTCTGGGTGAAGCCAACATAACTCTGCCCTGGGACCTCCCCTCCTGGCCCAGTCTCCTGGGCCTTTGGCACATCTCCACCTCACCTCACCGTGGGTCAGCTGTCTCCGCAGTTCCCTTGGCGTAGGTAAAGTCAGCATGTCACCATGGTGGACTTCACCCTTTTGGAGATGGTGGACATGATTGTATTGCAGCTTCACATAGCATGGAGATAAGAGAGACTGTGTGTTGTGCTGTCCTTGCATCACCTGATGAATCTCCTGACGTGTTGTTCCGCTGCAAGAAGGCTTTTTTTTTTTTGATGTAAGGTTACTTGGTCTTTGCATCTTTTCTGTTGACTTGGAGTAGCTGTATCTTGTTTGTTGAGCTCAAAGTTTGGTAACCCTAGTACTGGCTTTTGCAGGCCTCTAGGTGTTTGATTTTACAGCCTAAATATGTTGGTGTAACTGTGTGTGAATGTTTATACCAGAAGTTTATGATGTCTACTGTAAATAAAGTTGGTGCACACTGAGAGGAGGGTTGGGCTTGTGCTTGTGCTGCTCCTGTGTCTTTTACCTGGTGCTTCTCAGGTACAACTCTGGTCATGGAAAACAACTCCTGAGCAGGGTGATTTGAAGGTGGAGATATGGAGGGTTCCAGCTCCCTAAAGATGCACTTTCTAAAATAAATATACACATATTTTGATTGGTTTGTTTTCAGTGCATAAATACTTGGAGATTGCTAAGAAGGAGGATGATATTTAGTATTTATTTCATTGCTGTGCTGTGTTTAACAGGCTTGCAGTAGAGGTGATGCACTCCTAACAGATACTCTCTGTAGGTGTCCTCCTCTCTCCATCCACTCCTTTCTCCCTAAGTAAATCCAGTCTCTTGTTATCTCAATACTAGTTTAAGGTAGCACAAAGGGAGTTCCTTGAAGCCTTTCCTGTTGTGGCTTACGAGTGCTGCAAAACAAAAATGGCAGTGGAAGAATGAGTCAGCAGTGACTATACAGTTGATAAAATTTTTGTGTGCATCTGGGCATGTGTGTGGCCAGCTTTTAGTTGAGCTTCCAGGTGAGCAGGTACATAGCCACCTCACAAAACACCCCTCTGATAACCCACTGGTAGGCAACACTTTTGAAGTATAGGAAGCCTGATGGGGAAGTGCATTGTACTAGGGAGGTAGGTGCAGTGAAGATTTAAGCGAAGAGGCATAGGAAGGTAATGCCATGTGAAGGTTACTTTTTGAGCTTCCCTGTGTTGCTACCATTGTGTTTCTGTAAGTTGGGTTCTGCTAGATTGTTGCTGTATTTAGAAAGTGCCGGTTGTTTCTGTTACCAAGTGAGGGTTAATTTTTTAAGTTAGTTGATTTGGAATCAAGTGATAGTTGGGTAGTTCTCTAGAGATCTGTATCCTCAAGCATATTTCTTTCCTAAAAAGAAAAAAGATTCATTATCAAATGTATGCTGCAGGGCTTTAGTTTTTTAAAAATCATTACTTACATCACTTCCTTTGTAAGAATATTCAACATTAGATTTAAGAACTGTGTTTTGTTAACTTACTCGTGTGAATTTTAAATACTTCTCTGAATACTTTTTGCTTAGGTGCTGCTCGTAATGGACACTAGAACACAGCAAACTTTTATACTGAAGGTGAGTCGTTGACTACTTCTCTAAACAGTTTGGCCTCCCGAATTATGTTACCACACAAAGATCAATTCACATCTAATGTACAAACTTATCTGTGCAGTATATTGTTATGTTAACATATATATGTGTCTCCCTATTAAGCTCACTGGAGTTCTCTTTGTTGGTGTTCAGGTACTTCCCTTTCTGTTCTCTGTAATGTGTCTAGTGCTCAGACGTGCTGGTTTACTCACTGGAGTTGCCACCAGTTGGTAAGGCCAACACCTTAGCAAGCCTCGGTCAAGAATCACAGTTGTACTGCTTGAAATATCTGCCAAGCCGTAGTGTCTCAGGACATGCACAGGCTACTGCTGAAGGAGAAAATTCTCCTTAGCCCCCATGTACATCCACAACACTTTGGGTTTGGCCTTCCCTTCTCTGAATATGTTATTGGCCAAAGTGGGTTCTGGATGAACTGGTCTTATGCACAACTGCTTTCCTATGATTTGCATCAATAGGCTGTGAAAACTGAGTTTAATGTTACTGAACGATTGAATTAACAAACAGTTAATTGGTCAGAATAAAATTTTTCACATTACTCTTGTGTTTCAGAAAGTGCTCAGATCAAGATCCCAATATGCCTAGAGCATCTGTGATGCTGCGAATTAGTTTAGTATGAGTATTGTTATTATGGCCATTATTTCAGGCTCCCCTTGACACGAATTCCACTGCTGGTGGAAAGATGGGCTGAAAAATTGTGTCCCAAGCATGGAGCTCTAATATTAGTTGTTAACATTTTGTAATTTTGCTTCAGGTGTGGCTTACAACAACCCTGCCTTAACTTTGCACTTGTGGCCTTTGAAACTGTTTGTCTTAATGTGCAGGATGCAGAAAAGCTGTTTGTTCCCCAGAAAGCATTATTTCTGAATATTGTATATTAGAACCTGGCAGATAGGGTAACATTGAATTTTGAATGTAACTGCTTATGTTTATCAATATTGTAATAGGTCACACTATTGACATAAATTTTTTTTCCTCCCTTTCTCCCTCCCCATCAATTTTTGCACTTCTGGCAACTTCATCTCTGTGCTACCCCCCAAAAATCATTACCTTTCAAGGAGACTAATCCTTTTTTGTTTTGGTGGTCTTTAGTAAAGTACAGTGGAAACGTGAGGATTACCTGTAAGGCTAAGGCGTTCTTTTGTCTTTAGAACTTGAATTTTTTTAGTAGTGTCTTTTGGTCACAACACAAAAATAAAATTTAAAAAAAAGGTCACGGGGAAATAACTGAGTGTCATCCTGATGACTTAGTTTGAGAGAGATTCTAATAAAAACATTGACCCATGTAATTGATTTTAATGGCAGCTTTGTGCCATCTTCTGTTCTCTGGAAACGCGCCAGATGCCATCAGCACAGCCTCGGGGGACCGAGGGGCATAGAGCAGCAGATGAGTGGTTTCTCTGAAGCCCAGAGTAACTCGGATAGATTAGTTTGGTTGATAAACACAGAGCACAGCAGGCTCCAAAGGCAACTGAGGGTACAACTGACCTTTTTGTTCTCTGTCAGGGTCTAAGGAAAAGTAGTGAGTACAGCAGGAGCAGAACGACCATCATCCCCCGCTGTGTGCCCAACATGGTGTGTCTGCACAAGTACATCATCTCCGAGGAGTCTGTCTTTCTCGTATTGCAGCATGCAGAAGGTTTGTCTCTCGTTTAAGAATATTGTTGAAAAGAGTCAAAGGTTTTAGTAACAATCAATGGTACATTTCGCTGTCAAATTAATCTCTTCTACATCTAATTGAAATATTTTTAGTGTGCCTAAGAGCTGTCATGTAAGACACCTCACTCCCATCCATCCTCAGTCCCTCCTCCTTTTTCCCTCTTGTTCTGCAGTGGATGTGATCCCTGTCTCAAATGGCCTCAAATCCTGATGGGTTACTTGAATTGTAGCAATATTGAAAGCTTCCAACTGTTTATTTTCTACAGGAGAGTTAGTGCTTTGACTGCAGTGACTATCTGCGGTATTTGTGGTCATCTCTCAGAGATAAAGTCTTTGCCTACTTCTAGTAAACTTTGTCTCGTAAATCTTTTTAGCATCTTCTAGTTAAAATGAGAAGAATTTAATAACTGCTAAAAAACGTGAGCAGTTGCCTTTGGTTAATATCGCTTAGTTATTCTGATCTGGATTTTTAAGAAAATAGCTGGTGGCATCACACAGGAGTTCAAAGCAGAACCACAGAGTTGTGCCTTCAAACTATTTATAAAATTCCTGTTAAATGTACAGGGAACAGGTGGCACAAAATAATTACATTTTGATTTTTTCGTCTAACACCTGGATTTAAATATTCCCTAAATGTAATTACCCATATTTGTTTAGAATGAGAGCAGAATATAAATTTTGGGATTGCTAGTAGTTCTCTTTTTAGGAAGTGTTAATAATTCAGTCAGAATGGAGGATGTGAAGGAACTAAGCTAACTGATAGAGAAGATAATTTTATTACATCAAATATTATTTCTTTTTTTTCCTAATAACTTAGATTTTTGCTTTTTCATGAGCAGTTTGTCACATGAGTCCAGTTAACTTTAACTTTACAACTTGAATGACTGTTTCTGCTATGTGTGACTTAATTTTGCCATGAGCAATGATGCATGAAAAAAAACCCCTGCATGGAGAATGTACTGCCTGATGGTAATCTCACGGGTTTACATGAAGTGCTGCTCTGTGAAATGCTACTTTTCTTGAGGTGTGTTTGTGATTCAGCAGAATAACTTGGAAACTGTCACCTGAACTGTAATCTTCACATAAGCTGGTATGTTTTGTTTAGAGAAATAATATTAAGAAAACACAACCCACGCAAATAAACTTTGAAGTAGGCAAATCACCAACTCTTGTCAGATACAGCTGCACTTAAAGTTAGCACAATCAAAAGACCAGAGACAGGATAAAATGATATTTTAAAAAAACCTGTTCCTAATATTTGTGCAATTTTTGAAGGCCTACAGTTTTTCTCATATCTTCAGGAAGAACATTCCTTGTCAAGACAGGTGAGGAGATAGTGGAATTTGGTGGGAATAGTGGGCAGATATAGAGAACAAATATTTTAAGGAAGGCTTAATGCGACCAGTTGACAAAGATAATCTCCTGGAAGTGATAATTTTATTGTGACAGTGTGAGAAAAAAACAGGATCATTCATTTTAGAACAGAAACCAGCTTAACACCTGTGGTGGATGGGGTGTTGTCCTTATAGAAGAACGATTCCCTCCTGGTCATCTTTGACAGTCACAAATCCAGTGAAATGTGCTTGACCTGAAAGTCTTGCTCTTGCCAGTACTGGCTGTAATATATTTTATGTTCTATGGAGGAAGGGTTTTAATTTACTAAGTGACTTCTAAATCAGGTTTGTGCCTCACAGAATCATAGACTGGTCTGGGTTGGAAGGGACCCCAAGGATCATTTTGTTCCAACCTCCCTGCCTCAGGCAGGGCCACCGACCTCCAGGCCTGGATCTAGACAAGGTTGCCCAGGGCACCATCCAACCTGGCCTTGAAACACAGCCTTGCATGGCACCCCATGCCATTTATTTGAACTGCCAACAGCGAAGGTGCTGTCTGTTGCTTTTCTCCCAGCTGTGCGTCAAAGCCACACAAGTAGGAGACATGGGAGAGAGATGGGTTATTTTGAGGTGAATTTGGGAGAGTTGGTGCTGATGAGATTCGAATGCTTTCTACTGGGACAGTATTGAACAGGAGCAGGGGGTAGGGAGCGTGGGAAGAACTGGGGAACAGTGCAGAGAGGATGGAGGACGGGAAGGCTGTGCTGGGGAGGAAGGGGAGACCTGCAGGTGGGGGCCAGAAGGGTGTGAATCCTCCATTTTCTGATAAAGCAGCAAGTTGTTTGGAACCAGATTCACCTCTATCCTTGTTTCCAAACTATTAAAAAATGATGATGTGCTATAAGAATTCCCCTGCCAAAGCAGGTTCCCTAGAGCAGGTCACACAGGTCGGTGTCCAGACGGGTCTTGAGTATCTCCAGAGAAGGAGACTCCACAACCCCCCTGGGCAGCCTGTTCCAGTGCTCTGTCACTCTCACCATGAAGAAGTTCTTTATCACATTGGTGCAGAACTTCCTGTGGTCCAACTTGTGGCCATTGCCCCTTGTCTTGTCCCCACGATAAAGCTGTCTTCAAATTTTGTCTATCTCAGACCAAATATAAATAGAGAAGGTACTTGTAGTTTATTTTGGAAAAGCATAGAAATTTCTTGAACAGTCCTTCTTTTTAAATTACAGCCTCTGCTGAAATTTTATTCCATAACTTTATGAATGCTCTTAACGTGCCTACTCCAAGTAGTTCTGTTCCAGTAAGAAAGAAGATACTGGTGGACAAATTGATAAGTATATTACGTTGCGGTGATTTGTTATGTTAGGTATGCTAGCTGCACCATTGGAGAATTCAAGAGTAAAATATTAAGTGGGCAATGGATTGAACTGTAGCAAATTGAGAGGAGGCTTTAATGTTATGTACAGACATGTCTTTGCGAAACAGCTTGCTATTTCCCCTTTATATTTAGCTCTATTATTAAGTGCAGCTTTATTGAGTTTTGTATGGAATTCTAAAAGCTTGACCCCAGGCCTTTGCTCAGAATGAACACTTTCTCCTTTTTTAAAAAAAATTAAAATCATGATGTCATCTTTTGGTCAGAATTGGTGAAGGATGTCTTGGGTAGTCTTACAGACATTTTTCATGGCTGCAGTTGGAAGCCTTAGGGGTGTCTCAGAAGCATGAAAGTCCATAAAGTTATCTTGTAGCTTTGTTGGAAAGCACTTGGCAAATTCCAGTGTGGTAGAGAGCCAATCTGATGTTAATAAGGCCTTGCTTCTTCTTGGCAGTACTAACTCCAGAAATTTTAGAAACAGATGCTTCAAAAATAGGCTGGGGGGCTTCCATGGGACATCAAAGTTTAAGTGGCTGTTAGAAGCTGTCAAATCTCTTTAAGCATAAACAAGCTGGAGTTCCTATCAATCTGGAGAGCACTCAAGAAACTTCATGTGAAGAGGCTTGCTTGCACACAGGAACTGATAGACAGCGAGGCAGTAGCATTCTGGCCTGCAGAGCTGAGGATTTGTCATTAGGAAAGGAGATAGTACTAGCTGTAAAGGTCTGACAGCGATCGGAAAATGTAGGAAAGGTGATATGGTCCTGGGCAAATCATGTTTTCAGGAGGCTGCTTTGAAATGGTAGCTTTTGCTCAAAGTGCATGGGGAAACGGGAGCTTTGCCTAAACTAGCAAACTTCATAGCAGAGATTGACCAGCAGCGGTCAAAGCAGCCGTGTATATAAACACTGGTGTTTGTAACTACTGTCATGTTCGAGATTAGGTTGGAGATTAGCTTCCAGTTCACGTGTGTGCTGCAACTCCACTGTGGCTGCCATGGGGATGATGTGAAACATTATTATGGTATCGTGGTAGTCCCTACGTGTCTGCTTCCCTTTTGGCTCAGGAAGTCTACAAATGCAATTTTACGTAGCCACATATTTCCAACATGGAGTTTACCGGCATCCATGTCTTTACTGAAAAGGACAGCAGTTCTAGGAAAACCAGAAGGTGGCTCTTTTTCCAGATGTGTAGTAAATTCACATGAGGTCCATGGCTTACGACTGGTACTCCTGGCCGTAAACAAATTCTTGTGCCGTGATGTAGAGTTTGGCCAGGTTTTGGGAAATAATTCAAGCAGATGTTTTTCAGTGCACTGTTTTTCCTTCCCTGTCCTACCACAGTTATCTGGAAGCCTAGATTGCTCACTTTGAGATTGGGAATTCCTAAATACAGCGATTACTGCATTCTTAACTGCATTCCAGTTCTGCAGGAATTGGAGGATATCATCCTTCAGAGTAAACTCATGGGCCAAGCTAGCAAATGCCATTGATTTATTTTGGAATACATCGTCTTAGTCAGTCTTTCTGGACGTGAAGATGAAGTGGTAAGCGTTTGAGCACCGGGTGAGGAAAAATCCAACAGGTCATGAATATTTTCTCATCACCTAGAACAAAAACACGTTTAGGAGACTAAATCTGCTGATCTATTAGGTTTCATTTGTTGTGCTTTAACCTGGCAGGCAGCTAAAACAAGCACGCAGCCATTTGTTCACTTGTCACATGGAGGAGAGAACTGGAGAAAAAAAAAAAAAAAGATAAACCTCATGGGTTGAAATAAAGACAGTTTAACAGAGAGAAAAGGGAATAAGAACAATAATAATGATGATAAAAGAATATACAAAACAAGTGAAGTATAGCGCAGTTGCTCACCACTTGCAGAACATTGATGCTCATAGTTGTCAAGCTGTGATACAAACCTCCAGTCACCTTCCTCCTCTGTTATGTACTGAACATGATGTCATAGGGTGTGGAATATCCTTTAGCCAATTTTGGGTCAGCTGTCCTGGTCATGTCTCCTCCAAGCTTCTTGGGTGCCCCCAGCCCCTTGGCTGTCAGGGCAGAGTGAGAAACTGAGAAGTCCTTGACTACTTGGCAATAACTGAAAACATCAGTGTACTATCAACATTACTGTCACCCTAAATCGAAAATGCAGCAGTATACCCACTACTAGGAAGAAAATTAACTATTCCATCTGAAACCAGGATGCTTTTTATCCTATGATAATACTATATAGTGTCCATATCTTTTCTTTTATATCCTTTAATTAGTGTCAAGTTCTATTAATAAGAAAAAGATGCAGAAATGTTTGAAAGCAATAAAAAATTGTAGAACAAACAAGATTCCTAACCAGCTTCATCACTTGCTTGCTTTATGCCAGGATTTGCTGTTGATTATTTTGGACACTAACCTTTTATAAATTCTTACTCTTGAAGCAGAGGTATAACCTCCAGAGTGCTGGAAATGTGGTTAAGGCTATTATAAGAAGTAATTTTACACTGAGTAACTGCAGAAGAATGTAGAGCTTGGTGATTTTCTCATGCTAATAAAACCAGAAAGAGCAAGGTACACCAGTTGTAGAGACAATGCATAGTAGAAAAACATAATCATTAATTATGTTAATACTTTACTTCTGAAATTGTGTTAAACACTAATAAACTTCAGCCTAAAATGGTAGCTTTTATAGTTATTTAGTATGTTAGACTATTTGACAGTGACTGAAACTTAGTTGTTTGGATTGATTTCTGTAATTTTAGTTTTTATAGATTCCTGATACCATATTAGCATGGCTTGCTAATGGGTTTTCTTGATCTTACACAACACATGTGGAAAGGGGGAAAGATTATTAGTATGTCATTCATAAAGGCATAATTATATACCCAGATACAAATATCACTCTTGTTTGACCCTGGATTGGACATTTTCAGAAAGGAATAAAATTGTTGTTTTTTACTATAGAACACAATTATTGAATAGCATTTATTTATGTATTTCTACTTGACCAGGAGGCCAGTCTTGAAATATTTGTATGTAAACATATTTGGACATAATACAATTTATTTTTTTTGCATTTACTTGCGTTTATCTCTAAATTGAAATTGCAGTAAGTAGTCGTGTCCACTGCGATTTTTAAGTCTTAAGTGATTATTAATGAACAACTTCTTTCTTAAAAAGGTAAGATAATAACATGTTTACTAATAGAAAATGAGTCATTTTTGCAGTTCTGCCTGTTTTCACAGGTGGATGGTGAATTTTTGAATACTGTTAGGATAAAGAGATGTTTTTTGTCTTTTGCAAATTTTAGGTTTACTGGAAGCATTTGAAATTGAACTTTCGTAAAAGACATAGCCTGAACCTCTTGACTCTTGCAGTGATTATTCTGTGGGGATTTGAAGTATTGATTTTCAACGCATCTCTCTCCCTTCCTTAACCCTTGTTGGGTGTCCTCTTTCCTTAGGTACAATAAAGCTTTGAGTAGAGGCCAAAATTTAGTGGAGGTTGTGTGAAATCTTGCATGAAGTGAATTGGAGGGAGCAAAAGCCTTGAGTTGTCCTGAGAGCAGCGCGAGTGTATGTAGGTGAAAAGCTAAGATGTGCAAAGATAATTCTTGCTCTTGTCATGATGCTGGGCAGCCCAGCCATTTCTTACCTTAATCTGGGAGTATGAAGCAATTAGGTCTGTGAAAGCCATTCAGGTGTCACACACAAATGTGCACCTCGTGTCCAGTAATGACACAGGGAAAAAAAAGTGACAATAGATTACAGAAATAAGGTTTTGAGCTTTCTGCATCCGTGGGCCCAAAGCTTAACCCAGGCCTCCATTAGGAAGACCTTTTCTTACTACTTGCATTTGAGGAAAGACTGATGATGCTAATACTTGTGTTAAACTGCTCCTGGAGGGTGAGGTGCTGTTGTGCCAGGCACTGTACAAAGCCATACAAGTTCAATGTGGGTCTTTGTGGGTCATGTTCCCTTTGAAACCTGAGAATTGTGTTTTCATAAGATATTTGTAAAGCAGTATTGGGATAATAAACTCTAGTAGTGTGAAGATGGAAATGTTTAGCAGTTGCTTGTACTAATTAATATAGTGCAGGTGAGATGGGAGACTGTGTTTTATGAAATGCAGCAGGGGAGTGGTTGTCACATGAGGTTTTATTGTTTGGTATGGGATATGTCTGGTTAGTACACAGCTAATAATCAAAATGTGGAAAAGATGAGAAAAGTTTTTGCAAATATATAAAAGTATGTATGTTCTATCTCTCTTTCTTGTTCGCTTCTCTGTTATTTTCTTTCCCAGCAATTGCGTAGCAAGAGCACGGATAAATGTAAAAGTGTAAAACTGAAAAAAAAATAAATTAGTGGTTATGGGAGGAACAACTTTTATTTTTACCAACTCCATTCAAAACCAGTCATCCGAAGCCCTGCCTCTGGTTTTGCACAGCTGTACAACACTGTCACACATCATATTTAAGGCATGTGGTTTCATCCTAAGCATCTACATGGAACCACTGCCTGTCACGAAGGCAAGGTCCTGCTGATAGAACCAGGGGCCTTGCTCTCACCGATGCAGAGCGGCAGGTCGCTCGCGTCCAAGCAAGCTCAAAGTTGCTGTCCAGGGAGGCAGCCAGCTTTGCTGGGCTGAGGGCTGCTGCTCTGCTGGGGGTGACCGATGAGCCATGTCTTGCTGCTGAGGCACGGCACACACATAAGAGTTTCGAATGCATCTTTAGGTAAGTGTTTAAAGTGCTTATGCAATACAGTGGTCAGTATAGCAGTTCTTGTTCCCTTCTCTATGAGCATTGCTTCTGTTTGCTGCTGTTCATTTACCTGGCATCCTTCCTTATCGCTTCTAGAAGGTAGCAAGGGTCATCCTAACCTACTAAAACCATTTCTGTCTTATAGCAGGGACCATGTGGATTAATAGTTACAAATTGTTGTTTCTACCATTGGATTCAGGCTGTTAGAATTCCCTCTTAGTGCTTTTTATATACTTAGTTTCACCACAACCAGTGAGACTCCCCCCCCCAAGCTTCAGAAACAAGTCTTGTCTTACCCAGGGGGATAGAGGGCAAGAAAACTCCATGCTATATTATTCAAATTAATTTTTAAAGTACCAAGGTTTTTCTGCCTTTGATAAGTTATTTTTAAATACCTGGGAATATATAAAATCTGTTCCTAGGCAGTGAAAAAATTCTTCTTTTGTTGTACTTAAAGGAATTTTTCCTGATATGCAGAGTGTTTAAAAGTAACTATTAAAGACTGTATTTTGGAAAAATATGAAAGTCTGTTTTACCCAAATAACAAAAAAGACAACAACAAAAAAAATATCAAAAGCACTGTAGATGCCCAGTGGGCTGGATATTTATTTTTTCTTCTACAAAGATTTTGTTAGAACTCCTCCATTTTCCTGAATTTCTGTACAATCTTTTAAATTGAAATGTCTTGACTTTGCATTTTCCATAAGTTATCAAAGCTGGTTTTCTAGCTTTCAGCCAAATTCTTTGGTGCGTGCAGGAGGTGCAGTGGCTTCGTGATTTGTTTTCTGCAAATTACATTTTTGTAATCTGTAAGCTTTTTTTTTAAAAGGTGCAGTATTTGGAAAAATCGAGAGTCCCATTTCTGTTTTTTAAAATTTAATTTTTTTGAGTTCTGAAGTTACAGGCATAAATAATCCGTATTTAACTAACAAAACCCACTTATTCAGAGAGACAAGAAAATCCTTAAAATATCCTGCTAATATGAGGTAATTTCCATCCCCTTACCAGACTTGCTAATTAGTAGTTTTTAGGCCATCTACCCTAATGTTGCTCATGAGCTTGGAGCTGTGATTCAGAAGTATTCAGTACAGGCAGGGCTGGTGATGGGCACTAAACCATTTGATCTTCCCTAGTTTTTGCTTTCTTTTGAGACAGCAGATGGAGAGTAGTCACCACCACACAACTTGAGACAGACTCTGAAATGAGACTTTACTGAAGTTTACAAAAAAAAGAAAAGTGCTTAATCTCAGAAGCAGCTCTTTAAATATTTATGTATTAATACAAATCTGCTTGAAAAGCAAGTTGCGGTCTCTGTAATTATTTCCTCCTGAGGTAGATGATCCAACTTGCTCTGTGGGCATAAGGAGGTAGTGTATTGTGACAATTAGGGTATTTTCCTGTTTCATAATGAAACCGATTCTGTTTTGGGCGAAATGAAGGGATTTATTTTTTTTTCCCTTCCTCTTTTCTTGCAGGTGGAAAACTATGGTCTTACGTCAGTAAGTTCTTAAACAGAAGTCCGGAAGAGAGCTTTGAAATTCCTGAACCCAAAACATCCAATTCAACTAAAATATATCTGGAGCAGCCGACACCTAGTCCTAAAGAAATCAGTAGCAGCACTGATTCCCGAGAAAGCTACGGGGAGAGCGCGCTGAAGGTGGTCCCGCTGAAGAGCAGCCTAACACCGAGCTCTCAGGATGACAGCAGCAACCAGGAGGATGGCCAAGAGAGTTCAAAGTGGATGGATTCAGGATCCGGTTCAGAAGAAGAGTGCACTACTAGTTACTTAACGTTATGCAATGAATATGGGCAAGAAAAAATTGATTCTGGCTCTCTAAATGAGGAACCAGTGGTTAAACTGGAGAGCAACGGTCTGAATACCAAAGAGAGAAGTTGCTTACAGAAATGCAGTGTCATTGGCAGCAATAGCTTCACCTCTCAGATTGCATCTCAGGAACGAAAGCTTTTCATTGACGCCACCGAGTCGGAAATAGCTAGCCCTACTAGGATATTGGACTCGTTAACTGAATCAAAGAACAGCCCCATGGAACTCTTCAGGATAGACAGCAAAGACAGCACTAGCGAGCTCCTGGGGCTTGATTTTGGAGAAAAATTATATAGCCTGAAATCGGAGCCTTTGAAGCCATTGTTTTCTGTCCCAGATCAGGACAGAAGCTTGGATGCTGTAGAGAGCAAAATGGGTGTGAGAGCTCATGACACCATAAGCAGGGGTTCAAATGACTCTGTGCCCGTTATCTCCTTTAAGGATGCTGCTTTTGATGATGTAAATAGCGTTGATGAAGGAAGGCCTGATCTCCTGATAAACTTACCCGGTATGTCTGATGAGACAGAAGAGGCAGCAGTGTCAAGGCCAACAAAGTTTACAAAAATGGAGAGGGACATGTTGGAAGTGAAGTTACCAGAAACACCTGATGTCTTACAATTAAACAGTTCTGCAGAGCCATGCAAAGCCTTTGATCAGGAGCCAAATCACGTGGCATCAGGAGTGGGTGATCCTTCCCATGAGGAAGCACATGGACAGAGCGGTGTCACTCAGGAAGGTCTTGGGACCCTCTTTACATCTGACCCAGAGGTAGGTAGTTCAGAAGACGGGGCTCTGTTTCAAGGGCTCGGAGCCTGCTCCTTAAACATCGCAAGCAAAGAAGAAAGTTTATTTGTTTCCAACCTGCTCTCAGGTGCTCAAGATATTAGCTTGGAGGGCAACGGGATAAGAAACGAAGCGGTGTTGCTGTTTTCGGATCAAACTGAAGACTTTGAGAAAGAGCAAACAGACCCAGCTTTGTTACCAGCAGCTGAAAGTAAAAAGACGGCACCAAAGAGGGAAGACAAAATAGCAGTAGCAGGGGAGAAGGAAGTACATCAAATTTTTCAGGACCTCGACGAAAGATTAGCGATAACCTCCAGGTTTTATATCCCAGAGGATTGCATTCAAAGATGGGCAGCTGAAATGGTTGTAGCCCTTGATGCTTTACATAGAGAAGGAATTGTGTGCCGCGATTTGAACCCAAACAACATCTTATTGAATGATAGAGGTCAGGAACTTTTGCAAATGCATTTCTTTTTATTCGCTGTTGCTTCCAATTAACTGAGTAGGCGTTTTATCTTGTAATTAGTATCTTCATTTCCTGTCTAGAGCTTCATTATCAGTGCAGCAAATTCACCCCCAGTAATAGCTTCTAGTACTTAATGATGCCATTATTCTTAATGATACTGTTTTTAGCTACAAAAGGAGTAATTACAGTTCACTTCTGCAGAAAATGGAAGGGAAAAATGTTTTGATTTCTCCTGTCGTTTTGTTTTTAGGACACATTCAGCTAACGTATTTTAGCAGGTGGAGGGAGGTTGAAGATTCCTGTGACAACGATGCCATAGAGAGAATGTACTGTGCCCCAGGTTAGAGCAATCACCTACAATGTTTCACTTGGAAAGTAGATTAGCAGCTTTCGCTTTCTCACGGAGCCTCTATAGCACAGAGCACGAGATCATGTAATATCTGAAAATTCTTTTCTTTTTCCTGAATGTCTTAAAAAGCTAGAGGGCTCATAACTGCTTTATTGTTGAACTGTGGTGGTGGTTGTTAGATCATTTCAGAGAAGTGTAATTGTGTTGAATGTCTTGTTTAAGCAAATTTAAGGAATGTTTTGTTTTCTTGCAGTTATTTGCCATGTGTGAGGATGTTCTGATAACCAAAAAGGGCAAATAAGGGAAAGGGCAGAGCCTTAAAAATGCAAAAATGTATACATGCAAAGAACACAGGGGGGAAAACCATATCAGTTTGAAAAATACAACCCTAATAGGCTCAGAGATTCCTCTGACATTTTTGATGAGTTACAGCAGGCTTTGAAATAGTTTAGAGAGCTCTTTTCTTAGAACTGCTTTCATCAATCACGAGGGTGATAAAATCAATATCTCTTGGGTTTTTATAGCAAGGATGGCACTTGAAACCGAGCCCTCCCTATTTTCCTTTTTCCAATTTATTTTCTGCTAATATAGTGGTCAAATGGTAGTGACAGCCAAAAACCAGGTGTGGTTTACTTATAACTTCATATTTTAAAATTTCCATAGCTAGCTTACAAGTAACCTTACTTTTTGTGTTGAAATGATTACCAGGGAGGTATCCAGAACGAAGCAAATATGCTTCCAAAAATGTAGGCAAAGAGTAAGAGTTGTCAGCAATGGAACCAGAAGTTCTGAGCGTAGAATAAACACCAGATGCCAAACTATGACTTGCCCCCCCCCCCAAGTGAAATAAAGTAAGGAACTGCTCTCTATGAATAAAGGGGTTAGGATCTCAACAAATATTTGAATGCCAGCCCCTTGAGATTAATAGCAAATAGAAATCTTTGCTGTCCAGGTGCAAGTCAAAAGGGAAATGGCAGGTGTTAGAGGGAAACAGGGAAAGAAATTCCTTTTACCTATCAAAGCAAACTCAACACCTTTGTTCTACCCTCACCCCACTCTAATTCAAGAACTAGAAAAACTGGGGAGTCCCTGTATTTGAGGATCCCTGCAATTCTTGTAGTTGTGAAATAGAAACGTGTCCTGGCTGCCAACATGAGTGACATCATGTTAGAAAGAGGCGTTTTCCTGCCTCCCTAACCCAGCCTCGTACAAAGTGCTCCCTAGTTGAGTAGTAGCAAAGATGGAAGTACAGCCTTTTCCCACTCTGTCACCATTAATGAGCTGTGAAAGTCAAAGCCTAATTTTTCTGTATTTTAATGNGTGTTTAGGGAGCAGTTGAAATAGTATTTCGAAGTCCACAAGTGCAAGAAGGAAGTTTTCTGTGCAGTCATTTATTCCACCTCACACAACAGAGGTGTGTGGTATCCATCTGGGCTTTTCTTGGGGAAGTTGTCCTCTCCTCTTCGCCCTCTCTGCCCTGCCCCAAGCTGCACTTTGCTTTGGGTGTATGTGACTGGCAGCCGCAAGGTGAAGATTTGCAAATGCAAATATTAGATAGGTGCAAGATGGCTGAATTGATACTGGTTTGTGGTTTTTAGCTTTCATACTTCTCGGTCTTCGTGTTAACTGTGCGAGGCGTGCTCTTGTTTTAGTGTAGCTGTTTCATGCATGTTTCTGCTTGGGTATAACTTAGTACAGGTTGTATTTTGGAGCCAAGTACCATCCTGCTCTGAGCCAGTACCTGTGCCTCCAATAATGGTGCATAGCTGAGTGCAAAGCAGCTTTCTTAGGGCTACTGCTGCTTCTAAATCTCACTCTAAAACCTTTGATAGGTATTAAAAAAAAATCGTGTTAATGGGCTTTGTTTAGGTTCCGATATACGGGAAAAAAACCCAAACTTTATTTGGCTGATTTGTTTTCATTTAAGGAGTGTTCCTTGTCTGTGGGAGCCATGTCTCCCCTTTGTGATGGAAGTGTTGCTCTGCAAGCTGCTTCTTGGAATAAGGGTTTTGAAATTTCTACTTGTGCTTCAGTTCAGATTTTTTTACTCTTTTAAAGTTGTTTTTTAAAACTGATCATAACTGGGTTTTACAATTTTTTTTTTCCCCCTGCTGAAGGAAATTTCAGCTGCAGTTTTGTACGGATGAACAATGATGTACCTCAAATTTCATCAGGTGCTAGGGTTTTTATAATACAACATGGAGACTAAATGAAGTGACTCTGAGTCTTTGTTTTGTTTTGAATTTTCCTGGTGTTTCCAGTGTTATGCCCTGTGTTGCTCTGCCTCTGGGTGCTCAGCCTTCCCTCTCCTTTTCTCTCCTAACTGAAGGAAGCAGTGAAACTTGGCTTGTAAAATTTTGCCTCCACGTGTTTAGTTTAGCGTGTGTTTTCTCATCAGAGTTTTGGGTAGAATAGGATTTGGATACAGTAACTTCCATGTTAACATGATTTCAGTGTTGCTGATTGTGCTGTAGGGTTTTGTTTTTGGTTTTGTTTTTTTTTTTTAATTAAACACAGTCATTTAAACTGTGCAAGAAAGGGAAGGTGCCTGTCAAAACACTGTCTTTTAGGGTGTGGTGTTGGAGACTGGGAGCAGGCGATGGACTCTTGGGATGAAGTGCTTTTTCTGCGTTGATTTTTGAGGAGTAAATTTTGGAGGCAGAAAAAGGAGGGAGGATGAAAGTGAAATTTAGACAGATTGCAGTATATCTTCAGTTTGAAAAAGGTAGGAAATTGTATTGCAGAGTGATGTGAAAAGTGTAAAAATATATTCAAAACAATTTTTTTAAAAGTCGTATGTTTTCAGGTGTTGCTTTTTTATAGTGCAAGTTATAAAGTGCTTAGCAGTGAAGTGCCCAAGGACATCTTTAAAGTTGCTTTAGCGTTGAAGGAAAATGCAGAGTCTGAATGGTGCAATTTATCCTGGATGGGCTAGGGATAATAATGACGTACTAATGTTGAAGCTTTTCAGACACAGGGGAGAACAGAGATCCGACAACGTGGAGCTTGCTTGCGGGAGGATCTAGGATTTGGTATTTGGGGCTTTCAGTGAGACCAGCTTGTAACCTTGTGTTAGAGCAGTGCAAGGTGTGGTATTGGTACAGCATCAGCGATCAGATCCTCGGCCTGGTGAACAGCAAGGACTTGCTCAGCTCTCGTTATCCTGTGGAAAGCGGAGGGGCGACGTGACTGACTGCGTGTGTAGAAACGAGATTATGCGGTGTGAATACAGAAACTAATAGAACAAATGCAAACATTATAAATGGAGAAGTGTCAAAAAGATGAGGGAAGAGATAGTTTAAAAAGCTGCGTGCCATTCCCTGCTAGCAATATAATTAATTTTGTATGAAACGGCAATTGTCATTTTATATCGCGCATAAATTAAAAGCAGGGCTCAATCTGTCGCAAGAACCGTCACTTCTCCGCTCTTGACGGCAGGTGGCATTGTACCATTAATGGATTTGGCCGCCGCACTCTGCGGAGACCTGGGGCCGACAGGAGATGCGGTTTATTTGTAATGATATTTGCATATCAAGATTTGTGCTCACAAACTCCGAGCCGCAGCGTGCTGTAGTGCTGTGGAACCTGGCGTGAAGCTGGATAACTTGCTCCACTCCTGCGTACTTCTTCGAAGTTCACCCTGACCCAGCCGCTGTCTCAACAATAAAGCGATCTGCAGATGCTTAAAAGTAGCGCCTGTGCTGTACTTTGATTAATGGCCAAACTAAATCTTTGCTGTTCACCTATGATAAGTCAAGTGTTGTTTCTGACCCACAAGGGAAATGATGGATTATAAATCATCCCCTATAAACTCAACACCACTTCAAGTACAGCTTTGGGGGTGCGCTGGGTGTGTGTGGTGTGTGTGGGGGTGGGTTGGCCAATAATAACCTATTTGTTTTTTAAAAAGAAATTGAGCTTGCAACAGGGAATTTTTGCTGTGTTACTACTTAAGGTTAAGGTGACTAAGGTGAAGTTTATGTGGGTTTTTTAACTTTCCTCCTCTTTATAGTAATTTTGTTTTCTGAATGTTTCAAAGTGTGCTAAGTAGCTGATGTCTGAATACAAAGTTATTAGCAGATCAGAAGAGAATGATTCACTTCTGTTTAAACAGTTCTTTGCCCTCCGTGCCCCCGGAGAACCCTTATCGCATATTTGTAAAAAAAAAAACCCCTAAACCCACAGAAACTAACAAAAAAAAATCCCTCGCATTATCCACCTGCCTGGTGGCTGATAGCATCGGCAGTGTATCTCTTTATCTCTTGGTTAATGTGACTTGGTATTCTGAAGGGGGGAAAATTCCAGTAACAGATTAAATTTGTGCAGACAGAAACTTGAGCAAATGCCAGCCTAGCAGGGGGGCCATAATTCTGCTCTATAAATAAGTTTAAAAAAGAAACAAACACACACACAAACCTGTGAATCAACATGTTTTGGTCTAATTGAAGGAAAAGCAAGATAGATGAATTTTGAAATGCAAATGATCACCTTCTGTTATTTAAGTATCGGTTTTGCCAACTTGCTGGTTTAAAATGTAAAAAGTCATTACCTTTTAAAGGGAGTAGTAATTATATTCCATTCTGGACAGTCATGATTTTAAAAATAAAATAACTTTTAAAAAAAAGCCCCTTTGTAGTATTCTTAATAAAAGAAAGCCGTAATTGTCTGTGGGCACAGCCTAGTCCACAGTGTCTTCATCTAGAATAGATTAAGTCAAGTATTTTCTCCTTAAGAGAAATCTTTTAGGTACTTTTTGATCGAACCTGTGATGTGTCATGTTGTAGAAGCGGCTTGCTGGTCTAACATCTTGTGTAAATACGATGTGTGAATGAAATGTTTTATTTACAGTCTGCGGGGATGCATTCTGTCGCATCCCTCTAGTGTTATCGGAGGGCGAGATTTCAGAACTGGGCTGCCTTTGGAGTCTTTTTTTCTTCTTTCTTGTCCATACAATGAGTTTTCACCAGACTATGTTTACTAAAAACTAGAGATTTGCTTGTTGAGATCGAAAAGGCAAAGGGAGCTTAGCTTCATAGTAAATGTAAGTAGGAAACTGGCCATCAGTTATGCATCGTATTATTTTTGTGCTTTTATAAGCTATTTGATATAATCAAGCCTTATTTACACAGAGTAACCTTCACAGAAGCCTGCACATAAATATATGGTATATTTGTGTTTTATCTAACCTGCTACTAATTGTACATAATGCAAAACCTGAGCAAAAAGAAGGGTAAAAGGGGTAAAGGATTTTGTTCTAAAAAAAGACCAAAATGTTTCAGTGTGCAACCGGAATTTCATACTTCTAAATGAAGATGTCACTTCTGCTCTTAGACAATTGGAAATACAGATGCAAAGTGCAGCTGATAACCTAAAACATATGGCATGAAAATAAAAATTGCTGGGTGGCTATTATTAGCCTGTATGCTATAATTTTTATTTACTGAATAAGGAAGAAATGGTTTGCCTCTGTTTACCAAATAGATATTTAATGCTGGAAAACCTTCATTTATTTGTGTATGTGTTTTTCAGTAGGAGCTTGCAGGCACTCATTAAATCTGCTATTCTGTATTATAGTAATTTAATTTGAGTAGATTGTTTAAGAAGCAAAATAACTGTGGTAGATTAAAGTGCCATTGACCCCGAGAGGTGTCGAGGGGTGGGCTGGTGTAATGGTTGTAGTGTTAGACTGACTGGACTTCCTAGATTTTATTTCTGACTATGTCCTAGCGTTTTGTGACATTAATGTTTCAGGATAAACTGAAAAAGGAAAGGAAGAAAAATCAGGGCAGGTGAATGAGCTTTGAACAGCGAAGATAGTAGAATGGACTAGCTTGATTTAAAAAGCCCCAGCAGTAGGAAACAGGACTAAACACTGACATCAAAAATAGGTGGCTAGTTTAAATAGTGAGGAAAGGTCTGGAGCTGCAGAAAAAGTACTGAGTAGTGTGAAGCTGGGAGTAACAGCTTTTTAGCTGTTTTAAAGTTTACAACAAGCACTGGGAGCCGTACCGCTGTCCAAAGACACCCGGTGTCCCACAGAAAACAGTGACAACTGACTGCTCCCAAAGTAGCGCTATGTCCTGAACATGGAGCAGGTCAATGAAAGCCTAAGTTGGGGGAGAGAAGCAGGCATTTTCCAAAAATAATCTGACGTGGCTTGGCACATGGAGTTGTTGCATATCCAGTGCATGTTTCAAGTGAAGTGGTGTTCCTGTGGTTTTTTGAGCTCTGGAATTAGAATAAGCAGTAAACTGTTAATTTGCTAAGATCTGGTATTTTAGGCTGATGTAAAACCCAGTTAATAAGTCTGGAAGAAACTGTGCTGGACCAGAGGGAGTGGACCAGAGGGGTTGGTTTTTTGGTTTTATTTATTTTTTTATTTGTTTTTAGTTATTATTACAGATGAGGCTGAAACCTGAAGGTAGTTTGTAAGATGCCTGTCAAAAATAAAGGTTAATTTCTGTTCGCTTTGTTTTGATAGCAGAGCCATAAAAATTTTTGTTGTATATTTGAGGAAGTTTTATTTCCATCTTGGACTGCTAAAGGGAAGAAAAGACGCAGTTCTATCTCTTTTTTTTTTTTTTATCTCCTTTTAATGACATGAGTAAATTTCTTCCAAAGAGGAACATAGAATAGTTTTTGGAATACCTTTAAGATTAAACTTCCTATTTTCATACTCCATTTGATCTTAGCAGATGTTGCCTCACTACTTTATTGTTTAAAGACCATGATAAACCTTTTATACTTAACTATAGATGGTTCAGTACTGTATTTTATAAATTGCTGAAGCATTTTAGGCAAAGCGTTACAGCCAGATTGCTTGTGTGATGTGTTATTTAGTGACTGTATCTTATATAATATCTTGGCTGACTGAGTCCCGCTAGAATTAATTAGCTTGGACTCGTTTTACTTGGTTTTCTGCAAATGGTTCTTTACATATATAGATATTAAAATATGATAAAATAGTAAGCTTTTAAGATTAAGTGAGTGTAAGGTAAATAGAATTTCCAACGCAACTCTAATGGCTTTTCGTGCAATACTGTTTTTCTTAATGGCCATAGAAGGGAAAAACATTGTGTCTGATGTTTTCGGGATGTTGGACAAGTCCATTTCCTGCTGAACAGTTTCAGACACCTCGTGGTGTCTGACTGGTGGTAGTTCAGATGAGTCTCCCCATTTTCTTGCCAGTACAAGAAATGATACTTGAAGGTATGCTGTTTCTGTTTGAAACGTGCGGTAAGGGAAAGGACCTCCTCAGGATTTGAAAATCTTAGCCAAGATTGACACCAAGAGTCAAATCGTTCCTTCTTCAATACCAGGAAAACCACCTCTGTGCAAGGCCCTTCCTGACACTCAGGTGTTTGGAGGAGCAGTGCTTACTTCCACCTGGAGCCTGTTTTCTTGTCAGGCTGACTTCAGCTGGTGTTTTGGGGTTTTTTTATGTTACAAATTTTTTGATTGGGATTTAGTTCTTGGTGGTTTTCAAGCCATCTGGCCTGAGTTGCACAGTGAATGCCTAAGTCCACCTTTAAGCCTGGCTTCTTTTAAGTTATCTAGTGGTTGTGTGTGCTGGTTGGGAGACCTTATTGTCAGCCCTGGAGGAGACTGCGTTTGGGAGAAAATGCTTGAGGTGTGGTAGTAAAAACCTCTGCAATCCTTCAGCCTCCAAGGGTATATGCAGCTCCAGATTAAGGAGCTGCAGAAAGAATAAGATGAGCTCTCCGTGTTTGAGAGGTGAAGTTGTGCATTCTAATGTTAGAGTGGACACCTCTGTTTAAAAATACAGTGTGTTGTCACCTATGTAGCCCTTATCAGGAAGTAAGGTATTACTGCCTACAATGCAAATATTGAGATAAGTATGGAAACCATAAAGAAATGGCCTTTCAGTTGAGACCAGCTGCTCTGGAAGGAGGACTGTGCTGGGTAGCGAAGGTGTTTACCCGTACCATCTGTCTCTATCTGAACCTGACAGCATTTTACAAATCTCCTTCCTTTCAGTTACCACAAGGGCTGCTGTTGAAATTGCTTCAGTGCCGGAATTTGGCATTGCTGTTGTGTGCTGCTTGGTGCTAGATGTGGTATAGGCACGCATCAGGAAGGGAGAGTAAAGGTCTCCCTTGTGATCAAGTCGCAGTAAAGTTGTAAGAGCTACTTATTTTTTCTTCATCCTCCTTTTTATTTCTCGTATTTAAAAGGGTTTTGTAAAGAGAATGGTGTGAATATATTTTCTGCTAGTTTTGTACTACTGGTCCTAGTGAACACCAATGCCGTGCCCGTGTGTGTGTGCGCACATTTGTGTTTGTACAAATGTGATCCTTGATTTCAAGGTTCGTGAAGTAAAGAATCGACACAAATATCCCCATGTTATTCACTTAAGCTTATGGGTTGCTGCCATTTATTGTCTAAATTACTTTGCTGATGGATTGAGATGAAAATGTTTTCTTAGTGAAGGCAGATATTGTAGTTCAGATTTATTGCAATATTAAAGCTTTAAAAGGGTGTATGCCCTGCCTGTGTGGTATATCACATTAGCAAGCTACTCTGTATCACTTGAAAGCACTTCATAATCTATAGTTTCTAAATTTTGCCATGATGTGTAGTCAAGATAAAATGTGGTAATATTGATGTGATATCCTGAACTTATTATGATCAGCATATTGCATCAGAAGTAATGTGACCTGTTTGAAGTAAGGGAATGTAAACAACACATGTTTATCTGTTGTATTCACAGTGTTGCTTTTTTTTAAAAAAGGAAAACATTTATTTTAAAATGAAGTAAGGAAATGTTGGGACCTAGGGAAGGCAGCAGTAAAGCAAATATCGGGTAATAGGAGAAAAGTTGAGCTAAACTTTAGATTTTGTAAAAAAGAATACTCAGGTGTTCACCTTGGCTGAGTTTTCTGTTTTCCGTTGTGCTGGTTCGGATTGTCTTGTCCTGCACACTTTCTGCTATGTGTGTGAGAGCCCTTCAGCTGGGGGAGAAGTCTCTATAACTTCACAGTTTCAAATTTATCTCACTTGTGTCATTTTGGTCACGGTCAAAAGTGGATGGAAGAGTCCAGTGCTGCTCTCTTAAGAGATCTACAGCGACATTTGTTTTGACTTGGCATATATGGAAAATTCTTATACTTGAAAATATGAGCTTGTCTTTTGGAGAAGTAGACTCTGAATTACTTTTTGGCTCTTCCTCTATGGCCATTTACTTTATCGGTGAAGTAAGTGAAGTTATGTCAGCTTCCCATAATCTGTGAATCTGTGGAAGAGGAAAACTGGATGGATACCTGTGACTGCCAACATAGAAGGAAATAATACCACACCTCAGAAAATACCTCTTTAACATTACTTTTCCCAGTGCTCAAAAGGGTGCTTTTTTCACCTTTAGAATATTGTTTTACATTGGGCTGTAGGTCGAGAGGCCCATCCCCATGGAATGTCTTTGGGGAAGAATGGATTATCTCCTTTTGTGGTGTTCTGCTAGAAGTTAAGATATGTCCATGTGGGTAACTTAGTGGTAGTATAGGAACTGAGAATGTAATAGTCAGTCCTAGTTGACTCTTGGCTTTTCTGTTCTTTATCTGGAATATGTGGAATTTAATTTAGAAAATAAAATAGTCACTTCTGTGGAAGAAATCTCTCTTAGTCTAGAATATCCACATGATTAAAGCCACACAGGAAAGAAAACTCTGCTCTAAAGAATTATCTGGTTTTAGATTTTACTTTCCACTCATGTTACCTTGTTTTTGAACGTATGTTACTGAAACATGCAGAACTAGGAAATCCCAGTCATACTGGGAAGACATTTCCATCTGATAGGTTTCACTGCAAGATGCTGTGAAAAACTTTCATCAGCTGGTTCATGTGAAAAGGCCCAAGTTTGGGTTTTTTTTTTGCTGTTCTTTTTTATGACAGTCTCCTGGAAGGTCTGTCTTTTTGAGGGGACATAAAATTAAATTGCAAGAACAGATTTTGATTTTTACAGAAAATCTCACAACTTACCATCATTTCAACTTAATCTGAATGCTTGCCTGGGAACAGTTAAAAAATGTGTAATTATACTGATACAGTTCCTTATGTGGCTGCTGTTATATCCTTTTGAAAGGTTCTTGATGCTTACAGAAGTATTAATCTGTAAGGAATGGAATAAATTCTAATGTGCGACACCCTTACAGTGATGTATTTGGCATTCAGACACCGTTAACTGTAATAAAGTGTTCAGAGTGAGGGATGTCCTATGCAAAGAGACACCGTCTGAGCTGTCCTTCCTTGTTGCTCTTGCAACAGCAACCACAGCCTAGCCCTAGAACGTGCTGAACATCTTCTAGCTTGGGCAGCAGCTGCCTGGGGGTGCAGCCCTCTGTGCATCCCCGTGCTCAGCGGCTGTGTGTGTGGGGAGGTCTGCGACTCCCACCTTCCTTTCCCTGACCCTGGAGTGTGACTCATTGGTAGTTCTCCTTGGCCATGCTCGTGCTAAGCTCCATAAAATGATGAGCAAGAGTTTTTGAACATGCCACAATGCTTTTCACAGCGGCGGCTGTGTGACTGTATGCTAATTGTTGTCCTCTGCCGCAAAGTGGCTTTTGCCACTGAAGCTATTTTAGTGCAGGTTCTGCAATTTTTTGACAGTCAAAATGAAGATTTAATCTTCATTGCAATCTGTTTTTCTGCCTGTTTTAGAGCAGACGGCGTGGTGTATTTGTGTTTAATAATTCTTGTAGCTTAAAGCCTGAGTCAGTGAAGGGCACATTTCCTGCATGCATCATGCTGTTGTTGAACATGTGAACGTTTATGACAAAGGACTCTGTAAACCCATCTCAGCTCTCTGCTGGCTCTTGCGCCCAGACAGCAGTAAGAGAGTTGGTTGGTGGCTGATGCCAGGGAAAACAACTTTTTATACCTAGGTACAGTATACAGTTGCTGGCTGTGGTTACTCTTCGTGAAGTAGACGTCTGGTTCTCAACAGATGGGAGAGGTTACTGTGAAACAAGCCAGGTGATCCCAGCAAAGGGTGCGGGTGAGCCAGGAGATGAATCCTGCACTCTAAGACAAAATGAAGACATGTGGAGGAGTGTTATAGCCTCCCTTGTGCTGCTTTTATGGATCCTCCATGCCTCTCTGGTCAGTCCAGCTCTTTGACCAGGTTAAATTCTCTAAATATGTTTTGCTTTGCCGTCTGTCCGTGTCCAGTTTTGGTCCTGTATAGAAAAATCCTAACTGTAATGCCTACAAGCCTTGAAATTTCCTCTGTGTGTGCAGAAAAGGCAGATTGTATGTGAAGCGAGTGGCGTGGCTGTGCCTGAACAATGCAGTCTGTGGGTGGCTAAAGGGCCAGCTGAATCGCAGGCATAATGAAAGCTCTGTGGTATTTAGTATATGTTCTGTCAGCATTAAACAGTCACCTTGTAAATATATGTTAATTTTGAAGGTGTAACTGACCTTTTTAATATTAATTGAAATGTCTTGTATTTAGAGGTTGGTGCTATCCTAGAAGAGACAGAAGCCTGTGACTGGTGGAGCCTGGGTGCCATTCTTTTTGAACTCCTCACTGGGAAGGTAGGGCTGGGGGCAAGCTACTCGATGCGCCTGACCTGGTGGCCAGTACTTTCTTACATGTGGCGTGCCCAGTTGCAGTTTACTTCTTTGTCTTTCTCAGATGTGCTCTGCCAACCCGAGTACCCTCAATTTGCTTGGTCTGCATGGGACCAGAGAAACAAAATTTGCTTGGGCTTTGTAAGAGCAGCTTGATAAAACTGTATCAAACTCGGGACTGAAGAAATAACCAAACCCCTTGTTGCTCTCTTTACCACAGTGAAATCGCAGTTCTCTTAACATTCCTTCTGTGCGTTTACCAGATTTTGCCCTAATAGTGTTATTTCGTGGGACAGCATAGAAGCCACATGTTACTGCTACACAGTAACTCGGTATTTTGAGACATATTAGGAAGCATTGAGATTTTAGCTGTGTGTCTTACTCTGCATGTATAGCAGGACATAATCCAGCACTACAGTGTTTTTAGGTAGCAAATGTATCTGCCTGCTTTATTATTTTTTTAAATTTACTTTTTTTCTTCTCCAGACTCTGGTTGAGTGCCATCCGTCTGGAATAAACACTCACACGTCTTTGAGTATACCAGACCATGTATCGAAGGAGGCCAGATCACTGATTCAGCAGGTAATTGATGGGAAATATATCTTTCTCTAGGTATACATGTAGACTGGACTAATACTTAAGTTGTTTTGGTGAAGTAAATGTGGAAGCTGCTGATAGGAGTGTAGATGGGTATTTTTGTCAGCACTTATGAATTTTGCCCAACTTGTCTTGTTGATTCTGGAAACTTTGACTTCTGGCACCAGTTGCCTCTGCAGAAAAATTGAGTGTTTTATTTTTTAATGAATTGAACTAAACTCAGAAATGTTGATGCAGATTCACTGAGAGAGCTCTAAGTACAACAAAATGTGATTAGAAATTACAACCTAGCTGCAGTTAAAAATCTTTAGGTGTCTCCTCCAGGAAACTTTACTGATGATAAGAAGAGTACTTTAAATTGCTAATACAATTATTTTTGGAGTAAGATAACTGGTAGGTTGGACAAAAGGCAGACTAGGAAATCTTAAAATATAGACAGCCTTCCAGACTGATACACCAATCTCAGACTAATAGGAATAGTATTGAATGCTGAGTTTAGTTTACTCTTCTCTCGGTCGTGACTTAGAGAATAAACCTGTACTACAGTGTCTTGAATTTCAGGTAGTGCTATCTTCCTTCTAGTTAGTTTTGACTTAACTGAGGAAGCAGAGCCTGGATCTGACCTGTTCCACTTGAGCAGAATAGGTGATACACGTGAACTGTGGTGTTTGGCTTTGTAGAGTGTCTTGCTAGTGCATACATAAATAATGATATCGCTCAGATGTAGGTTCAAACAGAGCAGATTGGAAAAAATAGCTCTTGAGGAACAGGAAGGAAAGATATTTTGAGAATTCAGTGAGTCAAAAGATGCAGTGACTGATTTCTGTGCCATTACTGTGAAAGGAGTACTGGGAATGGAATTAGACAGCTGAACCCCCTATTTTGATTAGGGGACCCGAAGTCACCCAGGTGAAAGCATGTGTCTGTGTTGTTCTGGTAAAGGTAGAAAGGCAAATGACTGAAGAAAAATCCTATTTTTGTGTAACCTGCATTTTTGTGGTTAGTTGGATGGGAATTGTGCTGCAGACCTCAAATGGCTGAGGGAAAGCAAACCCACACTTGATGGAGGGAGTTCCTCCCATTAAGGCTAGTTGCGAAGACATACGAAGTTGTCCAGTCCACTTCTCCCTGCCAACGTAGGATTGTTCTTCACTGCAGACTAATGTGTTGCCTATTTCAAGTATGCCAAAGAGTTACTCTTTTGCCACTTGTATTTTAAGTGGCAAATATATCTCTGCCACTCGCAGATATATTACAAGGCCGTATCCGTTCAGAGAATGGTCACCTCAGTGCCTGTTAGGTTAAGCCTTCCAGTGTAGGGTAGTGACTTATCTGATGGAGGTTCGACTATATGAGCTAGTAAATCACATTTTTGTTGTGTGACTATCCAAGGAAGCTGCCATTCATTGTTGAGGAAACCTTGTCAGGAAAAGGAAGAAAGCTCTCTTGGCATGGATAGCAATTTGTCATTGCGACTTTCCTTCCCCCCCACTGCCAAGGGTAAACAGGTCAAAGCATCACAGAATAACTCTCCGGGATCAGTGTTCAGCTATACAGAAAACTGTGTCAGATGTTGTCTCCTGCTGGGGATTCCAGTGCAGATGACTTCGTTGTAAACACCTCTTTCAATCAGCTGGTTTCTAAGAAAAGAGAGATCTGTTTTTTTCTCGTGAAAGACAAAGTCGTTGTTTTATTTGGGTTGGCATTTTGTACCAAGATGCTTTTTTTCCCAGACACCTCCATACTTTAATGCTAACAAAACATGCAGCATGACTTTTCAGTAGGTATCTGTTGCATCTTGAGTCACATCAGCTTTCTAAGATTAAAGCTTTTCTGGAGGGACAAATGCCAGAAAAATAAGTATCCATGCTTACTTACTTTTCCGCTGCTGGTGCCAGTTATATTCCAGCAGAAGTCAGAGGCACCCAGGCTGCATCTGTTTCTGCCGGCTACTGGAAGATACCAGAGCGGCACTATTCACTGTCACCGAGCCACCTTTCCTGTGTGACAGTCTGACTGCAAATAGCAGAGCCATCTGAAAATGTGTAAATCCCTATGTTTATGGATGTAGACTCACTTAGACGTTGAGTGCATTAAGATATGAATGCACATTGTTCCAAGTGACAACTGGGAGAAGTTATCCTATTAGCTGCTGTGGAAAAAGCAAGCAAGAAATCGTGCCTTTGTACTGGCTGTGATTGAATAGCGTATAAACAGCTCTCTAAAACGGCAAAATATTTTTGTGTGTCTTTATTAGTCTCTTTGGAGTGTTACCTTTGCATTCCTTTTATATGGATTGGTATCTTTAAACAGATGTAAATATTGTGATTTCCTTTTCACATGAATTCAGCATGTGATGTACAACTGAAAAGCAAACGAGGTGCCGAATTTTAGGAAATTTCCACGAAGCCATTAAACTGTTTTGTTTCTTCCACTGGGGTTTTGATTTCTCAGTTGTAGTCCATTTGTAGGACTCTATAAAATTTGTTGGAGTGTTTTTTTTTTTTTTTTTTATTTTTCTACTTTCATAGGAAACAGAGAAATGTCTGTAATATCCTGGTGTTTCAGGACCAACTCCCAATTTATGAAACGGAAAGTTACAAACCACTGTCCCTGATGTAGCCGTAATGCAATGGTGTGAGCAGAGGTTTAATGTGAAGCAGTCGCAGTGTCCAGAGCTCTGCTGAAGCAGGCTTTGGCTGCTGCAATCTTTCTCTCTCTCTTTTTTTTTTTTTTTTGTTTTTTAAATGAGGTTGCACTTAAAATGAAGTCCCAATGTGCAGCACTTCAGGGAATTGCATGCTGTGATCAGTAGTCTCTGAAGACTGTAACTCTGAGACTCAAGGAAAGGAGAGTCATCTTCCATTTACTGGATTTTAGGAATTTCAAGTATGCTTTCGCACTCTTGAAAGTAATTCATAGAGCAGGGAAACGGTAGGATGTCCCTTACCTTAGACCTTTCTGGAACTTTTAAGCAGTTGTTTTTGTTCTTACTCACTGAATCACGTATGTATTTTTCTTTTTATATCAAGCTTTTGCAGTTTAATCCTGCGGAGCGTCTTGGTGCTGGTGTTGCTGGTGTTGAAGACATCAAATCTCATCCGTTTTTTGCCCTCATAGAATGGGCAGATCTGCTGAGATGAGAGATGTGTGCCCTCCGAACAAACTCCGGTCAAGTGGACAAATTTTTCTGGCACAGAAGCATCCTGACTTGCTTCTTTCGGACGTCCCAAACCATTTGGACATGATGACTGGAGGACGCTGGAGCAATCAGGCCAAAAGTGAATGCTTTTAATGAGAATCACTGGTTGTACAGGGTGCTAGCTTATTTTTACGGCAGCAGGTCGCTGCATCTGTGTAAGACTCGTTCACCAAAGGGTGGTTTGTGACGAAACTCCAGGGCAGCGTGTCCAGCACTGCCAGCTTGTTGGCTGAGTGGAATCAGGAATGTGCTCCTGGAGCTTTGTGTGGTGATGGAAGTGTCTGTAGGCTGTTCCAGTGGAAAGTATCTTTTATAGTGTCAATAGACCATTTCCCTATGCTAAGTGCAGCTCGGGGGGGGTGGTGGCGGTGGTGAGGAAGGAGCAAATAATTTATTAATGGTATATGCTGAATAAAATGCTAAAAGGCTTTATGCAAAAGTTGACACGTTAAAAATAATATATCCATTAAAAATTAAGAAAGCTGTTGCATAATACTGTGGAATGTGTCTTGAAAATGGCATATCATTTCCAACCATGGAAAGAGCATATAAAAGGCAAATAATGCTGTCAAATGTTGTACTTCGTTGTCTGGCAATGTCTGTTTAAAACTCTTGACTCTGTTGTATTTGACGAGCTACGTGTTAAAGTCACTACACAAAGGGAAATCTTCTTTTCCTTTGCTGGATAAACACTGCTTTAGCGCTCATTAATAAGGAGCAGGAAAACATAAGGCTAAATAAATGTGTAGATTAAAAAAGGAAAAACCCTTTTCTCGTCACTGAGCCACGGTTTTATCACTTAATGAACTTTACTTCCTCTAAGTGTCCTACTTTTAGCTGCTACTTCAGGAAAAAAAAATTCTGCTCATGCTCTTCTGCTTGAGGAAGCTTCTGAACTCTCCTGTTTGTTAATAGTCTTAATAAATCAAAGAAAGCCTTCACCCACTCCGCTGCTCGAACAGGAAGAAGCCTGGGATTTGCTCATGCCAGATGACTAAGTGACATCTCTGAGCAAACCCTAGTGGGTAAGACTTGGGTGGGAGCCAATTAGCTGACCTGTTTGTTTGTTAGAAAGGCCTGGAGAATGGGAGAAGAATACGAGACATGCACACTATTCTGCTGTGTGCTGCTTGTACGGGTTCCTGACATGCAAGAGCTGTACGCCATGGTACTTGTACAGGTTGTGGATCTGTGGGTTTTTTCCTAAATGTTCCCTTTGCTTCTCACTCTTTTTTTCTTTTTCTTTTTTTTTTTTTTTCTTTTTTCCTTTTTCTCCTTCTCATTCCCAGCTTTATCCGGAGAACAAAGGGCAAATTCCTTTGGGAAAGTGAGGTGACAGCAATGATTACTGAATTTACAACTCAAAAAAAAAAGTAAAAAAAAAAAGTATCCCTCTGTTTGTATTTTATGGGCGCTCCCGAAAGTGCATCTGCACAGTCTCCATCTGTTAGACACCAGGTCGGTGTATTCAAATAAAGTGGAAAAGGAAAATGCTTCACTTAAACAAAGGAAATCTGGAAACTTTTTTTTTTTTCCTTTTTAAATTATTCCACTCTCCTCTTTTTTCTTTCTTCCCTTTCTTGTGATGGCCAGGCCAGAGAGGGGCTGTAACAACACTGCAGGTTGTAACCAGGTCATTAGTATCACTGCTGTAGGCGTGTGGTCCAAGATTACATCACTCTCAGAAACTGTGTATCAACCTACCACCCTCTGGTTTCATAACAGGAACTCCCTCAGGTGAGCCACAGGAACAACTTCCTGCGCCGGGCGGTCGGAAATCTCTGATGCAGAGACCAAGCTGATCCAGAGCTTCCTTCCAGTGCTGCCCTGGCTGTGACTTTGGAGAGGGCTTGTTGCTCAAGGGAAGCCTCCCTTCCCTCACCCACCTGACTCCACCCCTGGGGCTCTCCAGACGGGCCACCAGATAATGCCCTTGCCCGTGTCGATCTCTCTCATTGTGCTTGACTGGTGGTAACTGTAAAAATATATATATTTATATATATGATTTTCTATGTTACTTTTAAATGCTTTCTTGTTCAGGTTGTGTATGTGTGCTGGCCACAGGATAAAATAGCACAGGAGCACAAGCTGGTTTCTGTGGGCAGCAGAAGCCAGATGACCAGTCACTCTACAAAGCATTTGGTTTAGTTAATGACACAGAAATATGTCTTTTTCAAGTATGTTAGTAGTGAGGAAATGTAGATCAGGAGACTGGCAGGAATGAGGCACTTGTCAAGAGGGCTTGCCAGAAATGAGCCTTTGAGGTGCAACAGGTTTCCGTAACCGTTCCACTGAGCCAGATAATGGTTTTACTAAAGGAAAAAACACTGTGTGGAGTTAACTGCACAAAAAAGAAAAAAAAATCCTGCTTCTTTTATCTTTTTTGGTTTGCCTTTAACATGTATTATGTTGTATTGGTGTTTACATGTATCCTTTAATAAACAAAACCTTTCAGGCCTAATTCAAACATGGGTTTCTGAACTTTAATTCTTGGAGACAGTCCTTCCTACCTGATCAGTGCTCTCTGTTCTTGGCTTTCATG
Source organism: Heliornis fulica (assembly GCA_013399135.1). Taxonomy (NCBI): domain Eukaryota; kingdom Metazoa; phylum Chordata; class Aves; order Gruiformes; family Heliornithidae; genus Heliornis; species Heliornis fulica. Next base: position 370,699 of record VXBZ01009634.1, on the reverse strand, counting down.
TAATAAAGGGTGTACTGAAATGTTCTAGGTATTGTCTGAAATGTTCTAGATATCTCCTTTATGGTGCCTCTTGGCATCCTGCAGCGCCCATCTCTGTTTTACAGACTGTTAAATAGTGCAAAGTCCAGTCCACCGTCCTTCGGTTACTGGTTGATAGCAAAGCAAATCGGTGCTGTTTCGTTCACAGGAATTAGTGGGAGTCTATGTAAAACTCAGTAAAATAAACCTGTGGATTTTCCTATTCTCCCACGGGTGTGACTAAGAAAAACCAGGAGATGAAAGGTGTGAAGGTTTGTACCGGGTAGAATTGCTGTGTGGTGAGCCAGGGCCCCTGCCCAGACCTGCGGAAGAAATTGCGACTCGTGAAATCCAAGGGGCATGACTTTGTTCGCTTTTAATGGCTGTATTCACAGCTTCGCTGCTTGTAGCGCAGCTCCTGCATCTCCTGTGAAAATCACCTCTCAGGCAGCAGTTACTGTCACGCTGACTCTCCTCGCACCTTTGGGATGCTGAGTCAGCAGGGTTACCTGCACTGGAACATCCACCCGGCTCCTCTCTCCAGTGCTAAACCTGTTTCCTTGGTGCGTCCCTGCAGCGAAGGGCAGCGGGATGAAGAAGGCTGGGGAGGTCAGCCTTCTCTAAATGAAGCACTCAGCATAACAAGGTACAGGGAAGTGCGAAGTAAACCGCTACGGGATTTTCTGGTTTTTTTTTTTTTTTTTGAGTGCAGTGTCATTTGTTTTCTCAAGGACACTGAGTAGGAAGCTGGAGAAACAGAAACTTCCTCTCTGGTGAGATTTATGGTAGGGATTTTAGCAATAAAATGAAAAAAATCTATTTGCTGATTTCTTTGGGTTTGTGCATGGGCTGAGCTCACTGGTCCCCAGCTGCTGTGAGGGGCCCTTCCCCCTGGGCCCCCAGTGTGTGTCGGGGCACCAGCCTGCATCTGGGCATCTGTGGCCAGCGCCCCAAGGTCCCCCTCCATGCAGCTGGAGAGCACCTCTCACAGCTGGCCCTCTGCTCGCTCCAACTTCTGGGCCGCATGCAGTGTTCACATCAGAGCCTCGCCAATTTCTGCGGGGCTGAAGAGGTTGTGGGGACAAGATTTCTTCGTCTCACCACAGCGGCGGCCTGATAAATGCTGCCCCTTTCCTCGCCTCAACAGCTCGTTTCCTCAGGACAGCCTGTCACTGCACAGGATCCTCGGGGTGCAGTGGGAGATGCCACTGGAGATCACACTTTGTGTGACCAGTGTCTCTGTTTCCTTATGACGTGCTCCTGCTTCGCATCCTCCTGTGTGACATGGTGGACCTGACTTCCCTCCATGCAGCAGTACATGGTCCCACGTAAATTAGCGGTTGCAGTTTGGTGTGTTCTTGATGACAAATGGCAGGCTGGGCCGTAGTGAGGACCAGACCATGGGTGGGGCTTTGGCCACTCTGTGCAGGGCTGGCTTCTGTGAGGGTGTTGCATCATGATGCTGCAGGGGTCAAGCATGACAAGGTCATGAGGCTGGGGCGCAGCTCCTGCTTACGTGAATGGGTGGTGGGGTGAGCTGGGGGTGTGAGGACTCAACTATGGGGATGCTGAAGCCACAGCAGGGCCATGGTGTGTGTGTGTGTGTGTGAGGGGCTGAGGCAGCCTCCAGGATGGGGTGCCTTGTGTGGCTCCAGCTGCAGTTTGGGAAAGGGGGGGCAGAGCCAAATCCCAGAGGGGGAACGGGACTTGCTTAAAAGGTGCCAAGCAGCTGCTGCTGGCAGCGGTGATTTCGACTGGCAGCACGTGGCCGTCTCCTGCGCCGCAGGGCCGGTGGAGGGCTGGTTGCTGCCTGAGCCATCGGCAGGAGCAGAGCCAGGGAGCTCTGGCCCAAAGTTGAGATGTCCTCAAGAAAATCCCAACTTCTGGGTGTCAAAGCGGTGGAAACGGTCCCACCTCCTGGTATTTCTGTGCGGTGAAATCTCCCGTGCCCCTGCTGCTGGGCAGAGGAGGCTAATCAGGGCACAGCAGAGAGGATGCTCTGGATTCCCAGCAGCGGGTGACAGTTTGATGCACTGTCCCAACAGGACCTCAGTGCCTCTTGGCAGCCCAGAGGGTCTCCGTCTCCAAAGGCAGCTCTGTCTCCATCTTCCTGGCCCAAGAACCCATCAGGAGGGATTAGAGCTGCTGCTGGAGGGCTGCAGTGGCACTGTGTTGGGCAGGAAGGCTGGGGAAGCATGCAATGCCGGGCAGCGGGGAATTAGCATCCTCTTGGGAAAGCTGCAGGCCCTCGCCTTGATGCTTCACTGCTGAGATCCTAAGGTTGGCAAGTTTGGGAAAAGTCCTTCTGGGGTCAATAAGCTAGACAAGCCAATTGGCAAATAAGTGGTGGAGCTGGATAAAGATGGGCCAGCCAGTGAAAGAGCAGATATTGTGGGGGTCAGTGGTTCTTCTCCGCAAAGCCTCGATAACCCGCTTTTGCTTTGCCACAGGGACAGCTGTTTCGCCTTGGTACAACCTCACCTTTGCCAGTTTCTCCCATCAGTTTCCATGACCTGAGCCATTTATCCCCCGAGTATTTTCTAGGTTTGTCTTGCTGTCTCCATCCATGTCCTGCATTACATCCTTCAGCCCCAGTCACAGATTTTCTTGTTTGCTTTCTGTGCCTTTGGTTCTGAAATGTTGCCCCAAAACCCTGGAACCCAGGAGCAGGTTATTAGATGCAGCTGTTATCCCCATGCACCAATGAAGAGAGAGAGGATTGCTCCCACCAAATGAAAGCACAGGGGTTGTAAAAGTGTTGGGAAATTGCTTACCCCAGCAGCGTGCGAGCAGTGAGAGTTTTATGGTACCTTGCGTGGTGGTGGGATAATGAGGAAGGAGCCTCTGTGAGAGGAGCCGGTGCTGCGCCCTGATTAAGAGCATGACGCTGGCTAGCTCTGCTCCACTTACGGTCTTTCTTCTGCACTGTGCTCTGACATTTGCCAGCTCATACTCTTCTTTTACGAACCAGTTACTTCAACAGCGTGGACCATGAGCCAAGTGGCATGTATCCTATCTCCAGATTTTTTTATATTTTCTTTACATCCTTCCCCACTACTCTGTCTCCTTGGGCTCCTTCCTTTCCAGCCTCATGCCTGCTTTGACCTCAGAGAAGCCTCCCGCAACCAGCTCCAGGTCTCCCACGGTGTCCTGCCAGGCCCAGGGAAGCTGAGATCTGGCATGGGGAACCGAGAGGTGAGTTCCCGTGAGAAGGACCTAGGCTGCTCTGGCTCCTTGCAGGCACCTCAGCAGGTGTCTGTGATAGCACGAGAGTCCTGAGCTAATCGGCTTTCTGGGGTATAAAGGAAACTCAATGTGAAGCTCCAGCCCCATTAACATCACTGGGAGTTTTCCCATTGACTTTGCTGGGGTCAGGAGCTTACCCATCAACCACAGAGAGAAGCCAATTTCATGAAAACGGGCACGGGGAGCTTATTTGCCCTCTTACTTCGAGCACACCCGTGTAGTTTCAGCTTCAGCATTAGAGAAATAAGCTTTATTCTTAATTTTTTTTACATTTATTTGCTATCCCAGCAAGCACAGTTACCACGGCTATCCAGTTACTGTCCCTGGCTGGGGTGAATCCTGCAGCTCTTCTCCCTATGCCTTTGCCATGCTGCTGCTGAGCCTCCCTCTAAAATAGGGGGGCGTTTTGCTAAGTGGCAGAGATGGGAAGAGTTAGTTAACGCCTGCCCTGCGTTTTAAGGCTGAGAAGTCTTTGATGAGCAGCGCCACATATGCCCCGTCAGGGTGACTGGAGCGCAGAGGGCTGAGAAAGGCAGGCATCTGCTTTCCTCATTATTTCTTTTCATAAATAATCCCTTGTCCTTGCACCCTGGACTCTGACAGCATTTAGAACATGCCGCGTGGGTTTTTTCTTTCCCCCCTCCAAAACTTATTCATTTGGAGAGCAGTTAAACAATAGTGTTTTGTCTCAATCTTTACCAGTGAAATTGTCAGGAGAGATTTCCACCCCCCTCTCCAGTCTATCCTCCTTTTGTCTCCTTCAGTCGTTGGGGTCAGGATCCGCCGCCAAACAGAGACCGCGGTTGCTTTTCCAGGCCCCAGATGCCAATATGTGGCAGCATCTGGCTGGTTGGCAGGCGCCGGGGCAGTGGTGCTGGCTGCGCCGCAGCCTGTCATGCGGCGATGGCGCTTGATGGGTGCCCTGCTTCTTTGAGAATATGGTCCCAACCAAGGAAACGGATAGTAATTAAATCTACTAAAGGAGATGAATTATTGGGTGGGGTGGCTGCCATCAAAGCTGTGCCGACTCCAGGCCCTGGGTTTTGTTTTTTGTTAAGGGTTGGTTTGGGTTTTTTTTTTTTGGTCTTCCTCTTCAGCAGCATCTCGTGTAACCTACCTTCTTGTGCTGTGAGCGTTTTGGGTGCCTTAAGGCATGGAGCTCCTTGAAAGAGAAATACAAATCACTAAAAATGTAGAGATAAAACCCTCTCCTTAGAGGCCATGTGTTTGGCATGGGAAACACATGATAACAGCTTGCTTTAGAAAGGTGACATTTCCACTGAAGGCTGAATAATAAAAAATGCATTCTAAAAGCCGAGCTTTTCTCTCTCTTCTGATATATTAGACTTTTGTAATGAAGACAGCTTCTGGGACCAGGGAATCTACTGCTTCCTTGAAATATATGTGTGGGAGCTCTCCCTGGCCTTAATGGGTGTCGCATGTGGCTCCGGCTACATTAATGTTGCAAGCATTATTAAAAGGGATTGTCCTGAGCCCCTCACGTGCCGTGAATCAAAGCTGTCTTTCCCTAACTTCGCTCTAGCTCAGGCTTGCCCGTGCAAGCAGGCTTGCCCAGGGTTAAGTCACTTTTAATATTAAGATGGATAGAAAAGATTCTAATACATGGGGGCTTTTTGGTTTGGGTTCGGGTTGGGTTTTTTTCCCCTCCCTTTTAATTCAGGGCTTGCTGGTGAAGGACTCTGGAGGGATGGGGAAGGAGGAGACAGCCAGGCAGCTTAAAGAGGCCTCTGAGGGTCATGTTGAGTCTGTGCTATTATGTTCCAGCGAGGAGAATAGCTTTATTGACAGACAGCTGTTTGACTCCTGCAGCCGTACAGTATTTGCTGCAGATCCGCATAAATACTGAGCCCATGTTGACAAATTCCTCTTCAGTGCGAGATAGTTAAACCTGCTTGTTTAATCATTTGTGTGCTCTTACCTCGGCAGCTCTGAAAAGAATGAACTGCTGTTTGACAATACAATGCATGAGAAATCTGTAAATGCTCAGGGTTCTTTCACGTGAGGTTTTCAGGGTGTCTTTTTATTCAGACCCTCTTAGAAATATAGTGCTCTATTTTGTATTACGGTTNTTTATTTTTTTTTTTTAATTTTTCCTATAAAAGGTTTCACATATTCTTGTTCAGATAAAGCGTCTGTCGAGCTGGCTTTACAATGGAGGTATCGAATCTCTTGGCAGAACTTCGATCCTGTTTGTGATACGCCACCAGCACCGACACAGCCCCTTCAGAAGTCCCACACCTTGGCTTGCAGCACGTGCTTCAGAGGCACATGAGGATGGGTGGTTTGGTTTGGCTTTTCTGGCATGGGGGAATGGAACCTGTGCTACCGGTTGCTTCCTGTCCATAGCTCAGGGGGTGGCTTTTTGACCTTTCTCCTGTTTCACAATAATACCCGCCTTCATACCAGCATACTATATTGTCACATTGTTGGCCTCGACTCTGGAAATATAGTATCTAAAATTAAAGATTTGTTTCCATTTTGGAAAATTTGAATTGACCTTTGTCACTTAAATAGGGAGAGAGTGGTGCAAGTCAGTCAATGGGAGTAAAAAAATAGAGATGTTTGAGTCTTTCTGCAGACTCTAATTACACTGTAGTGTCTTGGTGGTCCTTTCAAAACGTGTTTGGTGTGTGAGCAGTTTTCTGATCCAAACGTGGATTACTGAGGAGTGACCAAAAGAGAAGGCCCCACTGAAATGGGAACCTATTGTTCAGTCAGAAAAAACCTTCAAAATAAACCATCAAATCCGTATTTGGAGAGATCGGTCACGTGTGTTTATGTGGCAGTGAATGGATGGATGTTTCTTTCAGGATTGCATATATGGAGCTGTGGATGCCCAGTCATTGGCAAGTGATAAGCCATCTATTTTAGTCTGTAACTACTGTTGGAGCTGAAACTGGTGGTGCTGCTGGTTTTTGAGACTTGTTATCAGTTTCCTAGTAAGTGCAGGGAAAGTCAATGTTGTCTGACATTTACATTTTTTAGGTACTAACGTCAGCATTGGATGTTAGTCACAGTGAAGATTTATACTTGTGAAAAATCGCATGTGTCCTATGTAAGGACATGTAGCCTGGCCAGCTGTCTTGGATGAGGCTGCAGGGATCAGCATGCAGAAAAAATCAGGTTTCTATTTATTTCAGACACGTTGTTTTGGCATTGATTTAACTAAAAAACCCTCGAACCCAGTGTAACTACACAGCCCTGTGAGTATGGCGGAATTTTGCCTCTGACCAGGCCAAGCTTCATCCCCCAAAGCCTTTGGAGCTTGGACAGCTCTGACATTACTTCCAAGGGAATTTACCTCCTTCTCTGCCCATACGTACACTTACTGGTTTGGGGTCTTTTCACTTATTAATCAAGAAATTTATTGAGTGTTATTTTTACAATTTATGCAATAGTGATTATGACTCTTGGTTATTTTTCAGTCTTTTTGCAAGGGGATTTGATTCTCACCTGCCTCCTGGCCACCAAGAGGATGCTTTTCTGCAGAAATTTTGGCTTTCATTCTATTCAAGCATTCAAAAAGCACGTTTCCTTCTTTTTAGTACATCCCAATAGCTTGTGTGTTGAGGCCCAAGAGCTGTTCATTATGTGGTTAATGAAAATATTTCTAGATGAATATTAGAAAAAAACCCCAACATCCTGAACATAATTAGGAGCTTCGAAAACAATACAGAGTCTTTTGGCTTGGGATATAAGCCAAACTTCAGCTAGAGGCTTTTTCAGAAAAAAATCTTTCCTGTCCTTCATCTTTCATCATTACAAAGGAATAACAACCTATCTTTGTTAATAAAGTATTATTTTTTTATAAAGTAAATTTATTGATACATTAATAAAGTAGCTCAACTGGCTACTTAAATAATTCTTAACTGTATGGTATCCACAAAGACCCACAGACGTTAGTCTTTTTGGGGGACTGAGTAAAGGTAACCACAGAGATCTGGCACAGTTGGCTGAATACGGAGTCCACCTTCAGAGCAGAATCACTAAGAGTTTCCAGAAATCAGCAGAGGTTCCAGAAGATGGATGAGAGCTGGTCAGATTTCTTCAAGTTTCCACATTTAAACCTGGATGTTGGTGATGTGACTGTTGTCCCCACTCCTAGGTTGGGGTTTGTTTGGTTGGTAGGTTTTAACAGGATTTTGGGCTGTAGGATAATGGGTTTTTTGGATGAAAATCAAAGCAGCAATGATTGCTGACAGGAGTGGGGCTGGTATGCTCCCCATCCCCACCCAGCTTGAAGTGGACATGCTGCAGAAGGACACCACGCAACAAGGTCAGTGGATGGTGGAAGGAAAGAAATCTGCTCTGTGTTCAAAGGGACCACCCCTATTTTGTCTTTGATGTGGTCTTGTACAACCCACAGGGCATGGAAAATGGGGCTGAAGGCACAGCATTTGGTACCAGTGATCAGGCCGGGCATTCGGGTTCTTCAGTATCTTTAGGGGCTTGGTGTGCACCTAAAGATACTCGGTGCTCTTTAGGTGCTTCCCAGCCCAGTGCCACACTCATTGTAAGAAGTCGGGTGCCACACTCACCATAAAGACGTGAAGTGTAGGTAATTTATGTCTACTACAGTTATCTCACTTGTTTTCCTTTTTCCCAAATGATGAAAAACCTGAATGTGCTGGTGTTCAAGTGCCTCAGTGGTGGGAGTCTCAGAGGTTGATGTGCAGCAGATTTAGCCTGGGCAGTGAGTGATCACAACCAGAAGCTATAAGCCCCGTGGCCCTTGCATGTGCAGGGTGCCCTGGGGAGGCCATTGAGATTGCCACTGCTTGCACCTTCTGCTGTCAGGAAGTCTGAGACATTTTCTAGCCTGGGATGGGACAGGGCTCTTCTGGAGTCATTGGAGAGCGAGCGTTTTCCCTGGATGTGCTCATTTGTTAGGAAGCAAGCTGTGCTCCAGCTCTGCATCTGTATGCACAACACTTATTTATTACAGCCCTTAATCAGAGCTGGGGCAAATCCATCTAAGGAAAATATAAATGTGTAACACGGATATGTTTTAGTAATTACAAATGTAACTCCTTCTCTGAAGTCTTGATTAAACAGCATTAAATGTCACAATGCTGTGAGAAATAGCCATTATCAAGAAAAATCAAACCAGGTATGAACCACTACAGGAATTCTGCCTGGAGCGGTCAAATTTCAGTGCAAACACAAAGGGTCAACTTGTGACACTTGGCTCCTGTGTGCTGCTCGTAAGCATCCCGGCATATTTGCTTTGCTCTCTCTGTCTTTTTCCCCTCTCCATATATCAGTGTCGGGGAGTTCAGACATCACAAGGGCCGGTGGGTTTTTTATTATTATTGTAGTGCCTAATGTGGAATTTTGCATGAGCAACACTCCTTCCTGTCAGTACTTGGAAACTCTTTTGTGTTACGTCCGTCCTTTCTCTGAAGTAATCGCTCAACTATTTCTAGCAATAAAATATTCCTCTCCAGACCCATCGGGTATGTCAGAAAGATTAGTGCAAGATCTGAAGGCCTTGTCCAGCTAAGTTCAACAAAACTTCCGTGGGCTTTAATGTTCTCCTTTTATTTCCCTGCAGATATTGCCTGAGGACACTGTGTAGGAAAAAGGCACTGAGATATTCCCTGATAGAAGAGAGCAGTATACTCTACAGTGACGCTGCATGCTGTCTGAGTGACACAACTCACACCAGTAACCTGCCAAGGGACTGGGGCATGACAAACAGGAGTCTCTGCGTATCTACATCCTTCCCTATGTTTATACTTAACTTTAAAAACATTACACCAAAGATTTGTCTAAAATTTGTTAGGGTACCGGGGATAAGACCTGTCTCTTCTGAAAAGGTGGCATGGTTCTTGTCTCTCCACAGCGGTGGAACCAAGGAGGGAAGCTGTTGCCTGGAAGGTGGTTAAAAAGCTCTATTTAGTGTCTGTAACACGCTTTGGAGGAGGGTTTTCCTAATCTTTTTAAACACATACTGGAGCAACGATGGGAGAATTTCTTTCTTTGGGGCTGACACTTGTTGAGTAGAGCTGAAACTCCCAGTAGTTGTTAAGAAAACCTTAAAGAATGGAGAAGTGCTGCCCAAGCCGCTTTCCATGTCACCAGCTGGAAGTACACATGCAAACTGAACTTGTTTTCAGCCATCGCTTTGACCTGACTTTGGGAAGCAGGGACTGGGTCCATCAGCGCTTGCTTGTGGAAAACACCAACTCCTCTGGTTTTCACAAGGGAACCAGCTCCTCCATGAGATGAAGCGCCAGGGACGAAACTGCTTGCCACTTGGCTTTTCCTTGGTCTCTCTTCAGCCAACAGAGGCCATCTGGGGAGGCTTCCCACCATGTGGCAAAGTCTCTGCTCTCCCGAAAGGAGCCACACATGGAGTCACGGCACGGCTGTCTGCCCGCCCTGCTCGCTGCCTTGCTCCACACTGCTGTCTCCCATGGCTTTGGCTCTAAAAAAAAGTTTACTTCAGTTTGAGGGTATTTTTGTTCACTGCCTTTTTTTTTTTTTGTTTTGTTTTTGTTTGACAGCCATGACAGCATCTCCTCATTATTATGGAAAATATAGGGTTGGTGGTAATTACTATCTGAGTATGAATGGGAGCAGAAGTGGGCATAGCCTACACTGGCCTTTCTTTGACAAGGTATAACTTTCTTCTGAATTTCTGTGTTAATTAATGCTTATTTAAAAACCACTTTAATTGGCAGTAAACACCTCAACTTTTTGTACTCATTAAAATGCACCCATTGATGTGTGATGGATTTTTTAAAGCTTAATTTACTTTCTTCCTGTATATATAACCTATAATAATGACAAATACTGGAAACTGCCTACACCCTCCCCTCTCCCCCTCCCAATTTTTGGCCCTCCCCTCAGTATTCTCAGTATTGCTATCACTTGAAGAAGGGCTATACAAATTTATCCTGACTTGGCCAGGACGGGGAGTCACCCTGGGGACTTTAATTCAGCCGCTGACAGTGGCTAGGAACTATGGGAACATGCCCTGTCCCACACCTGTGGTTGCAGCCTGAGATGCCCACTCTGCACTCACCCTTCTCCCTCATGGGCATAAACTGGATCCTTCTCCCATCTTCAATGTGTGTTGTTGATGAATGTTTGTTATTAATTAAAAATGCTGTGTGAAACATTTTCTCAAGTGAGCTTGCAGGCCTCCTTTTCCCCCCAAAAATTGATTTTCTTTCCTTTGCAGTTTGGTTTGTTTTTTGTTTTTTTTTTTTTTTTTTAATAATGGATTCAGGTGGGTTTGCCTGCACACATATGTGTAAGTGCCGAATGTAAAGAACCGAGGAGCCTTTAATATTTCTTTTCTCCTTCTCCAGTTTCCAGCCCACGTCTAAGCCATGGAGCAGGATTTGGTGTAAAACTTTCTAGTGCAATGACATGAATGATGATTTCAAGCTATGCTTTCAAAGTGTCTCAGCAGTTTGGACTCTGAAATTAGACTCCCGAATCACTTCTGAATGTGGGGTGTTGGTGCTTTTTGCAAATGTGATCCTTCGTATACAATGGAAATTACCAACAAGCAGAGCACATTATAGTAATTCATGCAAAATATGCAATTTTCTTGGTTCAGCTATTACACACAGATCATTTCCCAGTTTTCCTTTGCAATTTCTGGAATATTCTTGTTTAAGGTGGATTAATCAGAAGTTTTAAAACAGGGAATCTGGTTTGTGCAGGCAAGTACGTTTGAAATGCATGGAGCAATGTTTACATTTCCCAAAGTGCTTAATTTCCCCAAACATCTAGTATCTCCAGTGAAATGTGAACTTCCTTAAAATGTTTTCTAAAATGTCCTTCATTCTCCTTTACTCTGTGCGTTTTCTCTAACCCAGTTGAAACCCTGAGTGCTGCCCAGCATCCTGATACTTGTCTCCAGGAGAATTTAGGCTGACCATCTGAATTCCCCACTTCAATAATAAGGTGAGATACTGCCTCCTGCTTTGTAAACTGTTGTGTGGCTGAGCCGATGCCAATATTTAATTGCCACTGCATCTTGTCTGCTTTACAGGAATCTGCCGCTCTGCGGTGAGGGACACAAATCTTTATAGCTGCAGCTTATCATTCAATAAACCAGCAGCTTTTTGGAAGTATATAAATTAGTACGGTCTTCCTCTGGGGCAACCAGTCCTGTTCACTGACTTGTGGGCACTGTTCAGATGCGCCCCCGGCCGGCAGTGTTCAAACAGACTGTTTATTCGTGGCACTCACGCTTGCCTGAGTTTGCTACTCCCAGCAGACAGGGCTCAGGCCTGTGGCCATGCTCACCTAAAGCCATGAAGCTCGCTGAATTTTTGTTGTTGAGTAGGTTTTTTTTTCTATAGAGCTTGGGAACAGAGTGAAGAAAATATGCATCGATTAAGAACTTGGTTCCTCTTACCTTCTCAGGGTAACTTAATGAGGATGACAATATTTTGGTTGTATTTTAAAATATATATTCATGTGACTAGATGTGGATGGTGTGCAGTATCTGAATGTTAGGGCTAACTTTCTTCCTGGGTCGATTTCAAGGCTATCACTAAAATAAAATGTTGCTGCCTGTTAATTTGACCATGTCAATAAATAAAAATGTCCATAACAAGTGTATGAGGCTAATTAGGATTTTATGGCTGTGTTGTTCTGGTTGATAGTTGTGCTGCCGCCGGCTTGCTGAGTCTTTATGTTTCAGTGATGTACACCTCATTGATGCATAACATGTAACACCTGTTGATGCGTTAAATGTTTAGTCCTGGCAATTGGCCCTCACATAATTTCTGGGTACAAGAGCTCTATGTAGCAGACTGCAGGTCTCATAATTAGGTGTCCGCAGTTTAGAAGAGCTTTTCCTAAAGGAAAACATTAGAGATGCTCTAGCCCCGATGAAGTTTCCTGAAGTTTGTGAAAAAGGCTGGCATTATTTTCTGTCACAAAGCGGCAAGTTTTATAGCAATGGACTGGTTTTTTCATTGCCTGGGAGGCAGGGCAACCCCTTGCAAGAGTGTGCTGAGGCTCCAGGCACAGCTCCCCTTTCCCTCCCAGCATGTCCCCAGTAGAGATGCTGATGCTTCCTTAGCTTGAGGTGCCATACAGAAGCATAGGTATTCTGAAACAAAATCAGTATTCAGAGCGGAGCATCTGTTCTTCACTGCTTTTCAGCACCAGCCTTGTCTAAGGATTGCATCTCTATAATAAAGATCTATGCAATAATTTTCTTGTTGGTGGAGTTTCCTGCAAAGCCCAATTAGGTTCAGACTTTGCTTTGAAATGTAAGATTATACCCATCTTACCTTTGTTTAGTCAAGCAGCTTTAACTAGATTTCCTTGACCTATCGTTAAAATGTATTTGGTTTAAAATATTTATTTATTGTTTCTAAAGCCTGCTAATGTCTTAATTTTAACAGGGTTTTGTGGCTGTGGATTGCAGAAGACCATTTAACACTCAGCTTAACTGGAACTTATATTTTGCCTGGACTGCTGGCTCCCAGACTGAGCTTCTCAGCAGTCCGCATCTGCTGTGGCTTTGTACATTAGGAGAACCACCTCATGCTAACGAAGTGGTCAGAAGCACCTCCCAGCGAAGCAAGGCTAGCCATGGTTTCTCGGCAGCTGGGACACACCACACACCTTGGGATTTCTCGTTCGTGTAAGTTCAGCATGAGTGAACAGGATCCTTTACCACCTATTATAAGAATGTTAGAAATCTTGCTTTAAAATAACTGCCACATTAACAGGACAGCAGTGTTACTCACTAGAAAGAAATAGCAGGTAAGCAACTTGGTATCAAGTTCAATAAATGAACACCATGAAAAGATTTCAGCAGTTTATTTTCCCCACCTCCATCTTGTCATTCTGTAACATTTCAAAACTTCATTTTCCAGAAGAGAGCCTGGTGTCTAAAAGAAAATAGAGCTGCCACAAAAGACTCTCAGACTATATTTCTATGAGATACCATGGCAGAAATGTGTAAGAGAGCAAAGACTAAAACAGCGGAGGAGGGCAAAGATCTGAATAATTCAATGAAAGGTAGGCATATTCTGATGGGGAATACACATTTTTCTTCCTTGCTTGTGTTTTTGGCAAAAGTTCTCTCCTAAAGGAAAGGCCACGTTTTTGACTGCAAAACAATCTGAAAGGAGAAAAGTGGGGTTATAATTTCAACAACGGCGCCTGAAATGGTGGAAAATATAGTCAAGCGTAAGCTTGGCCCTGACTTGTGCTTGTCCTGGGTCACCCAGTGCCCACCATAGGAACCTGCCATTGACCCTGAGGATGGTTTGTTGGTAAGACCGTTCTGCCGCCAAAGTAATCTCTCCCTTAAAACTGTGTGCCTTCCCAGCCTCCTGCTTTTCCCCACACATTACACAAGGCAAGTTTGTTTTTGCATGTGATTTATGTGTTATGAAGATGTTAATGACTTGACTTGAGAGATTAGTTGTGTTGATTGTCATGATAGTATCAGAGCTCCGGCCAGCTTTCGATACCAACGGCAAACCCAGTGCCTGGTTTTATGGTTCAAAATTTCAAAGCCATACCATTCCCTCTGCAGACTGATGGGTGAATATACACTGAGAAGAATCGCTGGGTTGAATGGGTCAGGATTGTTTAGAACTCTGATTTGGAAACCTCGGGGTCACCAATTTTTCAGATTTTTGCAAAAAAAAATAATTCCTATCCTCCACACTGCAGACAAAAGTGGAAAAGTAGAGGAGAGAAAGTTGAAAGCAAAAAAACCTTGGATTTTTTTGCCAAGTAACTTTTACTGAAATGAAAAATTTCTATAAAAATTGATTTTGTTTAACAGGCTATTTTGATTTGATTATTGTTTTTATTTTTCAATGGCAAGTTATTTACTGTTTTCTTTTCTCCTCATTGTGTGGCCCCAGGCCTTACTAAATGTGTTCTATTCAAACCCTTCTCTGAAGACAGAAATATTAATTTCCACATGGGCTTTTCTATAGAACTCATCACTATGGTAACTGAATGTTTCATAAACATTAATGAACTTATTTTCACTGCACTGCAGTGAGGCATTGGGTGGTAGTATTATCACCATTTCATGATGAAGAACTGAGGCAGAAAGAGATTAAGTATGAAAGTGTTCACTAATTTTAAGTTCCCTATCTGAGATGCATGGTTTGATTTTTCAGAGGACTTAGTCTGTTATCTGTTCAAAGCAGAGCTCCCATTGCCTATGGTAGCAGCTGGGAGTTCAAATTTCTTTGTGCTTTCTTTACTTGGATAGAGAGGGTTTTAATCCTGTTCATACATGGCCTTTTTAACTTCTTGCCTCCAGGATAATCAGAAAGAACTGAAACTTATTTGGTACTGGCCTCATATTCTTTCTCCATATTAACTAAAACGATAGTAGTTTCCATGATGTGGGTTGGCCTTATCGTAACTTCTCAAAGATTAGAAAAGCTTTTGCTCTGGTAGAGTTTATTTTTTGTTTCCATGAATGAGAGCAAAACTGCTGGGAGCCACGTGTTTCAGGGTGACCCGGAGGTTGCTGATGTAGCTCCAAACAGTTACGTTGGTGTTTGGAATTGTGAATCTTTATCCAGAGTCATTTATTTAAAAAATAAAGTCCACCCTCTCTGAAATCAAAGATATCAAACAAGCAAAGTGTATTAGGTGTATTTTGTTCCATGGGATTTTTCAAGCACTGAATCAAGTAACTTGTTTCAAATCCACCTGGGCTTGGCAAAGTTCAGTTTCCCAGTTGACCTGCAGACATCCCCCTGCACAGGAGAGGGTCTGTTAAGATTGCTTTCCACCTTATGTCTTTAGGCAGCAAATTTTAAGAAATCTTAGGATATCTTGAAGAGCCGGTCCTTAATCTGCATCAGAATATTTCATTTGGACTCATGGTTGCCCTTATTCAGAATGATTTTGCAGGCTCCTGTCCCACTCTTTCCTTTAGACCTACAAGTTTGGAAAGTTTACAAATGCAAAGTCTACACTAGATCTTCCCTGAGAGATTTACTTCTGGAGCAAATTTTTGTAGAGGCTTTTCTGAAGCAGTGGTTTAGAAAGCAAGCACTGACCTCATCTTAAACACAGAGGTGCAAACAGGCTGCTGTAATATTGTGTTGTTGAATTTTCCTTCCAGTGCCGAATGAAAGAGAGCTTGCCCTTTTCCTCAAATCTCTCCCCGATTGAGAGATGAGTGAACCAGTAACTACAATATCCAACGGCTTCACCAAGTCGAGAATGTGCTGTCTGTGTAATAACGCTCAATTTTGCACACTTCAAATCCATTAGTAGCAATTACCTTACCTGAGGTGTTTTGAGTTAGTTTTAGCACAGCATTCTTGCAGTTGGTAGATAATGAGCATAATAACGTATACAGCATTTTCAAGTCTCTGTTTTTAGCTACAATAATGCCATTAGGATTCTATTTAGCAAATATGTGCTTCATGCAAAAAGTTAAGACTTTTTTGTTCATGTTTTCCCCCCTCCCCCCACCCCCCGCCGTTTTCTATTGCACCTCACATCCTATTCCATGCAGTGCTGGCTTTCCTGAAAGAGCAGGAAAGCGTTTTAGCCACTGCACTTATGCCAAGGTGGTGGGGCCTAATACACCGAGTACAAAGCCAGGATGCAGGAGAGCAGGGCTTTGCCTTAGCCCTGCGGCAGCCTGCTGGGCGCTCTGCACAAGCTCTGTGTTTGTGCTCTGCTGTGTCCTGCTTGCCCAAGGGATGGGGACGCTGACACCCTTGCAGCGCACCGTAGCAGCTGTCACGCTGGCACCAGGATGGGCTGCAACAGTGCTGAAGTTGCTGCTGTGCTGCATGGTGGAAATTGCTGCAGATGGGCTGCATGGCAGTGGGAGATGCAGGTGTTGCACCTCCTTTCGCTAGGGATGCGTCTTGGTCACCTGCGCAGGGGGTCCTTGGGCACTGCAGATGTGTTGTGGTTTTCCTGCCCCACTGGGCATTTTCTTCCTTTAGAAAAAATAATCTATAGCCCTTACAGGGAGTTGCAGCTGAGAGGAGCCCAGATAATAAGGGGTGGATGGTAGATTAAAGGTATCTGCTCTGCATGTTGTCCTGTTCCTTTCTTGTTTCCGTCAGTCAGTGGTGTTGGTCAGCTCTGGTTTGGGTGGGATAACCCTGCCCTCACCCTGGGCTGAGGAGCCCCCCAATATAGCAGGAGATCCCCCTTCATCAGGAAGGGCCTGCTAGCCTTAGTAGAGAACCAGTACTCTACCAGGTTTTCCTTCCTTCTGCCCACTAAACGGGGAAAATAAGAATTCTGATTTTTGGCTGCCATCTGAACCCAATGATACCGCTAAGCTAATAAACACAGTTTTCTAAGATACAAGATTTTATTTTTGGTTTGATTTTTCCAAAGAATTCCTTACTGGAGAATGAGAAAAGGGGTAGGGAGATATAATTGATGCCTTTATAGATGTCGTTGCTAAGGTCTCTGTCACAGATGATATCAGCATGTTAAAAATAGATCAAATAAGTTGGAGTGTTCCTTTCGTATTGAAATGATCAAACTTCAAAAAATATTTGGGCAGCCACACAAAACATTTTGAGAAACTTGTATCTGCAGTTACTGTGTTTAGAAACAGAAAGGCTGAGAGCTTGGAGAGCCTCCTCTGTTTTAAAAGGGAAGATGTGAACATGTCTTTGACAGACACACACCTTCTCTCCAGCTCTTTAGAGCTTAGATGCTCCTATGAAAAAACAAACTGATTCTACTGACATTGAACTGATGTTTCTCACCTTTTAGTTGCTCTGGTGCACTCACTGCATCCCACTGAATGCTGCCTCCCACCCTGCGAGCACCCATTCACAAAGTGTGGGGTGTGCTGGGTACCCCATACCGAATAGAAAGCAGTGGAGAGCTGTCCTGTTAATGCTCAGCAGGGAAAGCCAAGCTGAATTTTAGCAACCCATGGACAAAGACAAAATAAAATGATGGAAAGGCTCTTAAAGTGAGTCTGGCTGTGGGGTAGGCAGCATGAAGGGGAGTAGAGCCTTCACCCCCTCCTCTGCTGCTGTCCCTTCTTCCTGCCTGTGGGGCTGCCACACAGCCAGTCGGGCCGTGACTGCCTGTTCCTGGGTCTGAGGTGTTTGCTCACCACCTCCTGGCTCCTTCATCAGTGAGAGTGACTGTCACCTCCATCCTTCTGCTGCCCTGGATGTCTGCTTACTTGACAGCTGAGCCCAAAAGATGACCCCATCTACAGCCTGCAAACTGAAGGGGAGCCAGGGGAGGCAGATATCACCTCTCAGTCACAATGTGCCCAGGCTGCTCCGGGGGCAGCACAGCAAAGTGCTGGCACTGATCTCCTTGCGTTGCCATCACCTACCCTGAAATTAGTAACAGCACGTCCAAGGTTAGTGGCAAATTCAGATACCCAAACTACAGAGGAGGAGGGTGAATAAAGGACAGTGGTTGCGTACAGTATAAGCGGTTGCCTTAGACAATGTGTGACCTCTGAATTAAAAAGACCAGGATTAGCAAAGAGCTTTTTGCATTATTGGGCCCATTTAAGGAAAGCTTTAGTCCTAATTGTATGGTACCACAGAGCTTTAACTCGAGCACATATTGGTTTTGTAACCTGATCCCCACATAAATCATAGTCGGTGAGAGTGGAACAATTAGCGCCTTAATCTACTGGAACTACACAGTATCTTTAAATCTGAATTTTCCTGATCATTATGGGTATTACAAGAGTCAATTAATTTCTATTTCACGCAAAACGTAATTAAATCCCACAATAACCTGACTGTGAAATGAAGGGGGAGGGATGAGGAGTGGGGAGGAGGGAAAGGCCTCTTGGAGCTGCCATCAAATGTCGCGATGTGTCATTGATGGAGGCAAACTGCTGCCTCTGCAGCTGTAGGAAGTACACAAGTCTTCCTTGGGACATGGGGTGTTGTTTCCTAATTTCATACCGAGCAGCTGTACTGTCACAAAAAGAGTTGCCGCCATGTACTTCCACTGTAGCCTGCAAAAGCGCGCTGTTTGCTAACCCGTTTAAGTGCTTGGAAAAGAGGAAGGCCTTGATGTTGCAAAGAGCCCGATGCCTGTAGTTGGTCACCTAAGGGAATCCACTTATGACTCTATTACTCAGTAAATTAGCAGAGTGGTTCAGTCAGGTATATTTATCATGAAGAGAACTGAAGATAATTAATACACTGCATTGAATGCAAATTGCACCCACAGCACTTATCTCATTTTCAATTAGCACAAATGTTACAGCACTGCAGGCTTGTTATGGTTTTACCATGGGCTGGGTAATTAATTTCTGTGAGCTACATATCAGACACCTGATAATGCCGTTTATTAATAAATGTCACCCCAGGTATCTGTTAGGAGAGGTAAATAAATTAAATGTTCAGTTGTCTGCCCTGTGCAAATCTATTCTTACACCTCATTGAATCTTTTCACTTGTTTGTTTATCAAGGAGAATGACTACGGAGATTACAATGGCAAACAAAGGAATATGAGGAACAATAATCTGTACCCAAAAGCGGTGTTTGTCTCAGAGGCAGCCCCACTGCTGACAGCAGGAGCCGTGCTGCTGCCACCGTACATCTCCTTCCTGCCCAGAGACATGGCCTGCTGAGGTGCCCTCCCTCCTGGGAGAAGAGAAAAGCTGAAGTGTCCCCCAGATGCTCCACTCTCAAGGAACTTGCCAACTGTTTATCAGTATATATTGCTGTCAGTAACTCTATTCCTCAGAGAGTTTTAGCTGCTCCCTTCCAGAGCCCATTTTTAAAGCTGTACTGGCCAATGCCCACACAACTCCTTGCAGCATTTATATTCATTGGCTCCTGAGGTAATTTTATATTCCTCTTTTCCCCTTTTCTCCCAAAACGTTTGGAAAGGAGGTTGGGTGCAGAGAATCCACCTGCTTGTCTCCACACTGCAGGGGTTGAGGCCACACTGTACCAGCAGGCCATGGCCCACGGTGGGGGTGAGAGCTCTTCCAGCTGCCTCAGGACATAGCCTGGGCCAGGTGTTTTTGAAGGGCTCTCCCTGCTTCGGGAATGAAATAATAATAATATAGTGAGAATAAAGTAGCCACATATTCTCTGATCTTTTCCAGGCTTGGGAAAAGACAGGAGCAGGAGGTGGTACAATTTTGGCAGTGTGACAGAGAGTAACACCATGTAGGGTTACCCCTTATGCAGGGGTCTATGAAGGTCAAGGTATCACTGTTTCCCCCAGATCCTGCACTGCTTTGTTTTGAGTGGCTACATCCTATCTGGCAAAATTTACAGCCCACTTCACCTTTCAAAAGCTGCAACATCAGTACAGTCACTTTCATGGGGAAAGGTTTTTTTCAGCAAGTCACACTAGCAAATGTAGTTACAAATACTCCAGCTAACCTGCACTTAAAAAAATAATTTTACCAAAATCTTAGGAAGGCTGTTAGGTTTGGAAAACATGTGGTCTAACCTAACCTGTTGTATGTCTTAGCTTCTTTGCCAATCTCTTTTGCTGGGTCTGGTCAAAGAGTATCTGCTTCTCCTTTGATTTTCACAGCAAAGACCTGTGCTACAGGTGCTGGCGGTTGCTTTGGTGACCCAAGCCTTTCCCCAAGATCACTAGCAAGTAGCTGCAGTCCCTTTAAGCAAACTTAATCTGTCTTGGACCATGCAGGCCTAATTCAATTAATGAAAATTCTGCGTGTGGGTGCAGTTCTGCTGGTAAAAAGAAGTGTTATACTAGTAATTTCTTACTATGAGCACAGAATAAAGGCAAATAGAGCTGTACTGTATAAATACTTTGGTGTACATTAAGATTTGCACTAGCTTGAATGTACTGGAGAAAGAAATAACTCTAG
This sequence comes from Heliornis fulica, assembly GCA_013399135.1. NCBI lineage: Eukaryota > Metazoa > Chordata > Aves > Gruiformes > Heliornithidae > Heliornis > Heliornis fulica. Next base: position 350,625 of record VXBZ01009634.1, on the reverse strand, counting down.
CTGGCAATTATATTGATAGAATTCCAAGTATGGAACAAACTTCAGTATTTCCTGAGGATAAAGAGTACTTACGGCAACAAAAAAAAAACCCCACAGGTGCAACACAACATACAATTCCCCAGATATAGACATATTTAGTAATAGCTGCATTATGAGTGACTATGGGGAAGGAAGCCTCTAACAACTCTAACAAGTGACTCGCCACAATAATTTAATCAGTGTGAATTTCAGCAAGCACTGCTCTTAAACAAAGTGCTTTCATCCCTTATGCAGATCTTAATTATATTTCCTAGTTTGTTTTTAGTAAATAATTTCCGTGTGCTTCCTGGTAGTGTGACCTACTGTCTTACCATCATCTGCTGTGATCTTTTCAGATTGCAGGACTTGAAGGTGGTTCGCTCTTTGAAGATGGAATTTACAATAATGCTTTTAAAATACTTAAGCACTTGAAAAATCAATTAAAAAAAAGTCTTATTTGGATTAAGGTTCATACTCCAAAGAAGATCATGTGATTTTACAGGCCAAATGACTTGCCAACATCCTTTAAAACCATGTTTACTATGCTGAGAAAAACATAAACTCCCAAATTTAGCGATTAGAATAATATTCATACTGAGAAGATGGCAAGATATAGAATTCATGAAAATTCCTTTTTTGAACAGGGTCAATACATACAATAAAGATAGACACAGTGAATGCACTGTACTGTCTGGGTGAGACAGATTTGGTTTCTTTCTGGTCAGATCTTGGTTAACTCCTAGGGATGACAGGTCCAGCATGAGACCCTGCCCTGAGTGTGTACCCTGCACACTGCCTCCCCTCATGTAGCCACTTTGCTCTGGGAGGCAGAGCAGAGCCAGTGCCAGAGCCCTGACAAGCCAACTGTACTGGGCTTTGGCTGTGGTGGTGGAACTGGTGCTACCTGTAGAGTGAGGGTTTGTCATGGGAAACAGGCACTGTGGAAAAAATCCTCCACATTGTACTATTCATCAGAGCCTTCTGATGGAATCATGCAACACAGCTTGGCGGTTTATATGGCGAGAAAGGCCAAGGAAGGAGTTGGTGGTGGCTGAGGCCAGTAGGGAGCTGGTGGGGGACTGAGCTCATGTGGCTCAGCCCCATAATAGCCAGCTTGCCCGCCCTGTAATGGGGCTTGTACCCATGCATCCGTCAGGTAGTGATGTTCTCTCCCACCTCCTACCAAGATACAAGTGGATGTACTGGAGTACCTTTGTTTTGGTGTTTCTGATGTTATTTCAGAGAAATATGCCATATGGTGGAGGGGAAGTTTGGTGAAGGTTTGCATTCCCCGGAGATGTTTGACCCAAAGGGTGAGGTCTCTGGCCAGAAGTGTATAATTCTTTGTGCAGAGAGCTCTTTGGGCTAGTGGAGCGAATCTATCAAACATTTCCTTTGCCTCAGCTTTATACAAAGTGTCAGATGTGATGAGGATGATAAGAACGAAGACCATGAACTCAATTAGGAATTCCATGGGAAGCTAGTGCCAGGCCCAATGCCAGGTTTGATATGCCTTTGTCACTGAAGAGATGCATTGCATCAGTAAATGAAGTTTTCTAAGCATGAATGCTGTGTGCTTGCATATTTCAAATGACTATAGTCCAGCTGAGAAGTGACACAGCCATGAATAACGCAGACAAGGTCATCCTCTGCCAGGGTGGAGGTCCTCCTAGCCAGTGGAAGGGAATTGAAGTGTTACTTGCAGAGGAAGGTGTGGGAAATCCTAGCATCAGTAGCAAATCCAAGAGCACTCCTAAATTATGAAACAAACACACCAATTGTGGAAATGCACCCTCAGGCCAGGCATAGTGCAGTCAAGATGCCTCCCTGTGCCCCAACCTTCTTACCTATCTTTTGCTTGGGTCTAGCCAGCCACTTTTCTTCCACTACCACGTTGGTGGTAGCGGTGTGTGAATATACATGGAAGTTTAGGTATAGCTGTATTTCACCTGCCTGGTCTGGCAATTCAGTCTGTGCTGAATTGCCTGGCACCTCTGTGTAGACAGAGGAAAGACACAGGAGGGAGGAGTGTACTGCTGGAGATAATGTTTTTTTCACAAGTCACGGGGTGTGTCCCAGCAGGAATGACTCAAAATAATTTTAGTACATTACTCTGGACTTCTGCCACCCATCAGGCGAGATAGCAATATCTCATGGTTAATGCTGAAGTCAAGGAGGATGAGGATGGATGTCTGCCCTCTCTCCACTGACAGGAGGGCATCATTTATCAATGCCACTCGAATAGCTCCAGTTCCACATCCTGGCTTGAATCCAGACTGTGCCAGATCGAAAAGATTCACTTCTAGCAGGTTTGGTCCAAGCAGCCCTTTGGCAAGCAGCTATCGGACCTTTCTTGGGGACTGGAAAGCCTGTCATATATTAGTTAGGAAGAATTCGTTTGTGCAGCGTGGATTTCCTCAAGGCTGGGTGACAGTCAGTTCCAAACATGTTGCTAATTCTTGGTTTGTGTCCCATCAGCTCCCCTCTATAAAGACTTCAGCCTTCTCTGGAGCAATCCTGGACAGATGGCAGCCTGAATAAGCCAGACAGTGTCACCGGGTCAAATCCAGGACAAACGGATACTGGAATGGAGGGAGTTCTGTGGTGCAGCCACGGCAGCCAGAAGCCCTGTCCTGTCAACATATTGGTAAAGGACTTCCTCTGGTGAGCTAGGTGAGAACACTTTCTAGTATTTGAAGGTGAAGATAGCTTTGGCCAGATGTAAAAGAACGTCCTTGCTTTTTCACGGGATGAAGAGGATGGAATGGGAACCATTTACAGTAGATAGAATTATTTGGTCTTTGGATCCTGTAAGGTTGAGTTTGAGGGAGTGCCAGGTCCTTCCTGTAATAGGAAAGGACTATGGGAGGGCACAGCATTGCATCCATTCATCAGTACGATGTCTCCTGCAATGAATGAAAACCATGTTTCTGCTAAGATACTTGCAGGATGTGTATGTACTGCTGGTGATGGTGGTGGTGCTCCTGGTCTCAGGGTGGTGCTGATAACTGCATGGGCACCCCATCCTCAGGTTGGTACTTCCAGGGCAAAGGTGAGCAGTGGTGGCTTGCACCACATCACCAGCATCAGTGGAACCCACTTGTCCTTTGTGCTTTGCCACAACTTATAGCACACTCATGTGATTCCACCTGTGCTTGGATGCTGTGGATGGAGGTCAGCCCAGTTCTGTCCTGCCTCTCTGCAGATCAGTGTGTGCTGAAGTGCTTTGGGAAGAGAATGACAGAAACGGGAAAGTCTATTAACTGCCTTGATTTAGCTCCCTATGACTACTTATGTTCATGTGTGAGGTTTCTTTTGGATCCTTGGTTATTTCTGGATGTAATGGAGGTCCAGGCTGGTGGGTACTATTTACTGCTCTGAGGGAAAATAAACATGAATAGCTTGAATATGCAACAACTTTTCCCTTCCTGCCTTGTGGGTTTATGACAAAGCCTTCGTGTCTTTATGTTCCGATAGTTTTTCTGTTGCTATGTGTTAATTATGTGTTTATATTCTTAGAAATGCGGATTTACATTTACCTGTGTTTCAAGATGATTAGTGGGTACCAAGCAACTGATTACACTTGCAGCCAATCATGTGCCATTAACAGTGAAAAACGGCAGGCATTGTTGCTTCAAATATCGTTTGGTTTGGCAAGGATACAAGGTAAAAGAACAACAGTTGAATCAATTCCCTCAGTATACAGGGTTTTTTCACCCTCAGGCATCTTGACCAGCGCAGTTTTGATTACAAACCCTGTATGCTGACTGGTATGTTGTTACTATTAGAGAAAATTTAACAGGCTGTTCACTACTTTTCTCAAATGATTTTAGGAAAAAATTGCTTAATTTTTGTGATTAGAGGAAGTCCATCAAAGTTGATGGTTCTCATATTTGACCTACAATCTGAAGAATTATTTGCAAAGTTCTGTGAGCTATTTAGTTTTCCAAATGACAACAGTCACTGTGTTTAGTTTTATTTGACAAACAAATATTCCAGCATTGTTTGTGCCACTACAAGCAGGTCAGAGTTCATAATAAGCATATGTGTGGTGAAGGTAAACTAATATTAGCAGGCAGAGGATGGGGTCAAGTGTTCCATCTGAAACCGAGTTCTTTAAGCAGTTAAAATAAGCAGTTTTCTGATAAACAGCATTAAGGATCTGTGCTGCTTTTAGTGAATTCTTTTAATTTGGGGAAAAAGATAAAAAAGTGCCTAAAAAGCCTGTTCCATTTAAACATTTCTAAATATTCCAACATGTTCTACAGTGAAACACATTGATTTCTGAACTTAAAGTGTTGTTTGATTTTCAAAATTACTTCCATTTAATTTTAAAAAATATAAATTAAACTATGTCGGTTTGGAGTGACTAAAATATTTTGCTGAAACAGTGTCATAATCTGCCAGTTTTAATTTTTTTTGCTAAAGCCTTTCTTCTTTTATAAAAAAAAAAATTCTGAAAACTTTTAGGTAAAAGCAATGAGTGATTACATGGTATGTTTTTGTTTCTTTTTTTTTTTTTAATTTGACTTTGATTTGATTTGTCTGCTCATAGCCACTCAAACACAGCTTGAAGGAAGAAATGTCAATTTCAAGTTTCACAGTTCCCAGAAACAGGTAAAACATCCTGGTTCTTGGAATTAAGGCAAGTCAATGGGATGGTGAGGACTTAACTTCCTCTGGGATAGGGAACTTTGGAGTTGAATCTTGCTACCCTGAAAGTCAGTGGAAAAACCTGTGAGCAGGATCTGTCCCACTGTAACTAATCCTGCGAATCAGAAGGTCTGCATATCCAGGTGCTTTGCTGATTTTATTGCTAATGAATCTATGGTGTAAGAAAATTACCTTGACCCTGTAGTACATGCACGTCTTTGCTACCACTAACGTTGTTAAGGTCCTTGCAATCCTGCTCAGTGCTGTAGATATCACGCTTCACCACTCGTTACCTAGGGAGGGCTGGGGTGGATTTTTTTGTTTTTTTATTGTTTTGTTTTTGGTTTTTTTTGCAATCTTTGCTCTAACAGGGAAGCAAAGGTTGTTGTGAGCGAAGATGAGAATGGGGATGGGGAGGATTTTAATCAGCAAGTGATCTGAGAATAAAGAAAGGTTACCTGTTTGTTTGTCAACAGGATGAAGTAAATAAGAGTTAAAAAAATCTGAGACACCAGTCAAAGGCAATCAAATATGTATTTAATTAAAGCAAACATAAAAATTAAAGTTACATGTTGAATCAATAAACAGTACTTTTTTCTACATGCATTTTGAACAAGACAGATCAGAATCTTGCATGATGAAGACATAATGTGTCATAATAATTAGGAACACAGACAAAAGAACAGCTAATCAACATGCAAATTTATGCAGTTCTGGCGATTCAGATGAGGCAGATTTCTACCTCTTTTTTTGCTTGATTCATCTTCATTGCTAATCATCTGAAGGCTGCCAAATGTTCACTGACACTAATGTATTATAGGTCAAGAGAGGCAGGTCTTCACCTATTACCCCCACAAACAATATGCTTTCCTTCCCTGTTTCCTCTTCAGGATTTTCAGCAATTACTGCCAGATGCAATCAGACTCCTTGAATAGGAGCAACTGGGGCTTGTTTGTGGCTTGGATTCATTAGAATCAGGAGGATGAAGAAAGGAATAAATTACTTAATTGCACAAAAAAGTTGCAGCCAAAGTGATGGTGAGAGAAGCTGATTGTGTAGTTGCGTATTAGGCCACTCTTGGAATGGAGGATCTTAGAATAGCTGGTAGTTTGGCCTTCCTGATTCAGACAGATTTGGGTGTCCTCCAAAACAGATGGCTCCACACACCATCTATTCTTCTCTTTGTCAGGTTTTACCATTTATTTGATCTTGTTCATCTATGATGCTAGTTGTATTAGATGTAACACAAATATGCATTCAGATCATATCCATTTAGTCTTGCATCCCAACTTTTATTCTTTTAGCCTTGTTTGATGAGATGATCAAGTTGAACAAAGCCCTTGTTGTCCTATTCCCGCACAACATCCATACATAAAACACCAAAACCCATGACTAAAGCCTTGCACAGACAAATAATACTCCTGTGTCACAGGTTTTAAAGGTTTATTTCTCCCTGTTTTTACCAAGCAGCCCCCAGCTCTGAGAAATGATAACCAGACACAACAAATAGTTAATTTTTATTTGATCCCATAGAAACAAACATTTGCATATGCCCAAGCAAAACTGCCCGCCTCCCCTCCTTATGCTGAGACCCCTGTTCAGATATTCTCTTCAGGTTCCAGGCCATGTGTTATGCTTGTGGGTGGTCTTAAGATCTTAAAGAAAAGCTTTGCTCTGTGAAGTCATGCAGCACTGTATGTAATTAAGTGGTGCTTTTTTTTTCCCCTTGCAAAACCCCTCTGTTTCCTAATTTCATTGTTGTGAATGATCAACACTGTGTGGAAGAGCTGCCTTTCAGGTAATGGTTAACATTAACTTTTTAAAAATGAGATGTGTGGTTAGGGATTCACTTTGTGGGCATCCCGCTGAGCACAGTGCCGCTCCACAGCACCGCTCACTCGTGGGGGCTGGAGCGAGGGTCAGACAGACTTTCTGATTGCTGGCTCTGAAGCGCTTATTGCTGTGTATGTATCTACAGGAGAGCCCAGGCAGCTGCTATAGGTCTTTCAGCTGAGGGGAAGTTGGGGTGTTCCTTGTTTGGTCAATTATTGTAGGGATCTGTGGGGCAGAGAAGGGCAGGTCTTTATGTGACATGGTGTGGTCCTGCATTACAATGAACGTTTAGGGTCTGTATTAATTTCTCTTTGGCCCAACATCTGTTGTAGCCTGTCAGATGCCCAGGAATGCTGCTTTACTCGGTGCTCATGTTTGGGTCTTGAGTGCACAGCATAGGCTCTTTGGGTACCATTGAAGCCAAAAATTCAGTTTGAAAAGCTATCAACCTTTCTTCAAAGTAAAACAAAACACCCATGGGTATAGCTGTGCAGTCATGATGCTGGAAGGAGAGCTCAAACCCACAACTTCCAGCATCAGAGCTGCAAACTCCTGAGTGTCTCATCTTCTTTGAGATATGTGAGACAAGAATATGTGCTGGAGACACACCTCCTTCCAAGTCCAGTGTCTAACAATTGTTTGTGTTGGTCTTTGGGAGCAGCCATTCCAGGGAACCTGAGATGCCTCCTGTAGTCTTTTTAGTGGCCACATTTGGTTATGGGTTCATGAAGACTTTGTGCCCTTCACATGGCAGCTTTACTTCTGGGACTGAAGCTGATGGAAATTTGTTTGTCCAGAATCCCCGCTGCACAGTCTCTGGTGGCCATCTTGTCCTGCCCTCAGTCCTTCCATGGTTCCCATGGCCTGTGTAGCTTCAGTCCAAGGTTTCTCTGCTCCTCTTCCTGGATGAGAGGTGAAGAGATATTACACTCCTCGGGAGTAGCAGGGTTCATACAAGAGATCCCACTGCCATGGGAGTGCAAATCTTGCACTGGGAGCATGTCCTCCTTCCTCTGGGCCCAGTAGGAAAACAAAAGTGACACCCTGCTTTGTGTGCTGCTTCATTCCCATGAGCAAGTGTGATTTTTATTTGGGGTGTTTCATAGGGCACCAGTGAATGCATTTTATTGCAAGTCTTGGAAACTTAATTTTACTACTGTGTCACTAGGGGGAGATTTTTTTGAAGGCACAATTGCATTTAAGTACTTACCTCTCTTTTGAAAGTCAACAGGAGTTATGCATTTAAATGGCCTTTTTGTGTAAGGGAAATATTCACAGTGAAATGGGGAGAGTCCACATATCTGCTGCAAGCGATAAAGAAAGCCAATGGGTGAGGCTACAGTGAATTGGGGGAGGGGATGTTGTTTGTGGTGGTGGTTTTCTTTTTTTGCAAATTGCCCTCAGATCCGTCATTTCTCACATTTCTTGTGCGATACCTCCTCTCCTCAGTCGACATCCTCCTAGATTGTTTTATGATAAGAAGACTGAGAAAATCCACAGAAGGAACTTGTCTTTTAACAGAAGATACCTGGATGCTTTTCTATCTAAAGTTATAGAGATTCGAGAGCTGATGATGTCTTACAAAGGCTCCCTCTATCTAAGGGTCCCCTCAGAAAGGCGGGGGAGAGCTTTGCTTTGACAGGCTTTAAAGTCTATGTAATCTCTTGCAGAATGGCCTTTGCTTTCACAGCTCCTCATGTTGCACCATGTCCTGATTTCTACACTCGGATTTGTCACTGAAACGTTGCCTGAGCAGCTTGGGTGAACAGTGCTCAGTCTGAGAGCTGCTCACTTTGGGTATTTACCATTTTTTATTCTGTTGTGAAACTAGCTGTCTCAATGCACACAATATTACTGATAGCATCAGGGCGAGCGACTAAACTGTTCTGAATGGAAACACGAGGGGAGGTGAAGGATGGAACTATATACTCTTGTCGGCTTGGAAATACGGGAGCACTGTCGAAGCTTTGGGCAAATAAAAGACTGTTTGTGCAAACATTAGTGGAAAGACTATGGACACAGTGGAGTAAAAATGTGCATGTTTGCAAATGATGCTTTAATTAGGTCTAAGCACCTATGCCAGGCACCTGTGGCCATAAGCTTCTGCACTGGCTATTAGGAGTGTTCTTTAAATTCTGTTTTATCCTATCAGAGTAAGTTTCAGGCTAGAAACATGGAGTCTTTCTGCATGGAACTGGGACTGCATTGGGCAGACCACCATACTTTTTGCATGTGCAAAATGGAGGTTAAAAAGGTTGCTGTCCTTTTGTGTCAGGAGTGGCATACGTCACCTTGCTGGTCTCTGAAGGCTCTTGAGGAACTTCTGCCGATTGCTGAACTCATTTGTCCTGACAGTCTATTACCTTCTTTGTTTTGACATATTTTCCCTCTCCTCTTAATGTTTCCTGTTTTCATGAATCTTCCCCTTCTGCTGTATTTTCCTGTGTGTGTTTTTTGTCTCCCAGATGTTGTATGGTTGGCTATTTCAGTAACTCTTTGCGTACTACAAAATTGAAAAAAAAAAATGTAAGTGGAAAAAACCCACACTGGAATGACAGTGTATTTTCGATGCACATGTCACACGTTGGATGAAACATGTTCGAATGATACGTTAAACATCTATCTAAAATATTGCAGTACAAAGTGCTTAATTAGGGTATGTGTTCAGTATATGAGTTGGCATCTGCTATTTCAAAAAGCAAGAGGCTCTTTTAAAATAGCAATGATTTGCTAGCAATGATGGATTTGATATTTGTTCCGGGCTTTAACCTTTTTAAGCACATATTTGTTTGATATAGATAGCTTAGGACTACGGACTTCTTTGGAAAAACACAATCTACTTATTAAATGGCCCAAATATATGGATGTAGGACAAGGTATTTAAAGATGTACACAGTAGCTCTTTCTCTAGCTTCCTGATATTCGGCACTTCTGAATGTCAAACTATTTATTTAGGTGCCTAACTGCATGTTTCTACACTTGAAGATGTCAGCCTGCATTGTAAAGCTCAGCCATGCAAACTCTCCTTACCAGAGTAATTCTATCTACATCCAAGCAGTTACCAGGGTTAGGTTCTTTTCTGGTATGGCATAATTCATGTGTAGTATACCCTTGTACTAGAATGCAGTGATTGCTCCGGGAGCTGAAAGGAGATGATCTCCTTTAGTTTTATATGTCTGTATTGCCTGTTTTTGACAGGTAGCTGCTGAAAACTTTGATAATAGAGAGAAACCTGAGTCCTAAGCACTAGAGGTTTTGTCTATTTACCTCTGAGATATAGTTGCCACACGTAAGATTCAAGCAAAGTTTCACATTGGAAATGGATAACAAGTATCCGAAACAGGTGATCTGGAACAGACAGCAACTGTCTCTTATGGTTCTGTCAGTAACCTTCCCTTCAGTTCTGCAACTGAATATTTTCTAAGTAGATGTCCTTGAAGAGTGTTTCCTCTCCTACTCCACTTTCCTGATGGATGGATGTCACTAGCTGAAGCAGTTGTAGAGTCTACAAATACACTTGGCAAGATTTTCTCCAAATCCTAACTGTTGGGGAACCATTTTACCAGCACCTAAATATTTGGAAAATGTCAGTAGTGCATACCCAGGTGTTTAAAAGAAAACAGAGTGAGAAAAAACATGCCACCTTCGAACAGATAAATGGTGAGTTCAGTGCTGCTGGAATGCCCTCTTAGGCTTGTCATGCCTATATGACCAGCAGGTTTTTCTGAGTAGGTGCAATGCAGGGGAAGTTTGATTTATGAAGTCAGATGAATAAAATTACTTGCCTGGCTGCAGTCTGGTAAATATTCGCCTTACTTTTGGTGAATTCAGATTTAGTCCTGTTTTGTAAAAGCTCTGCTGAGTTTTTCTTAGCTCTGTTACTTTTCAGTGCATCTCCTCTTGTTTAGAGAAATGGCCTCTGGCCTAACTTCTCTGCCACTTTAGTAGATTTGTAACACCTTACTGGCAGGTGAAGATAGGCATAAATGATTCCTGTATAGAACTTTGCCACAAGAGAGAGTCCCAGATTATCTTCCTGCTCCTTTTTTTTTTTTCCTCAGGTCACTACCTGAGCATTCCAGGATGCTGAGGATCAGAGGAATTCAGTCTATAAATGCAACTAAATTCTTTGGAGCTGATACTTTCCTTTCATATGTGTTGCTACTTGTGGTGGCATTAATTTTTTTCTCCACAAAGTTAGAAGCTGTATGCTAGAACAAGAGCCCACAAATTATGATACACTAGTCACTCATGACATGAAAGGCACTTCAGAGTGGCCAGTCGTGTGGCAAGGATAGAGATGGAACCCTTGTCAAAGACAGTTTCAAAGCTCTTAGTGTAAAACCATGGCCCACATGAGTTTGGAGGGTAGTTTCACCAATGAGAGCCCTCTTAAATCTCGTTACTTTTGTATTTTGAAAATGCCACCTGACACTATCAAGTGATTGGGCTCCTACCATGCAGTCACCTGACTCCTCTACCAGGCAGGCTTGTTGACCGGTGAGTTAGGGGAGTCCAGGAGTTTGGACCCTTGATGGCAGCAAAGTCTTCTTCTCTTTAAATGTATAATGTTTTCTATGCCCTCTTAAAAGACAATGGTACCTGGGATTGCTTTCAGGTCCAGATGGAAAGCTTTTGTTACAGGGAGTGTTAATGAGGCTTAGTTTTTTTTCTTTTTTCTTTTTTCTTTTTTCTTTTTTCTTTTTTCTTTTTTCTTTTTTCTTTTTTCTTTTTTCTTTTTTCTTTCTTTTTTTTTGTTGAGAAAAGATCATCTGGCGCTTGCTTTTGGATCTGGTTGCTCATGAAGGTTTCTAATTCAGGGTCTTAATTTTTGTAAAGCGTGAATTACAAGAAGTCAGAAGAATGATGCGAAGAGCATTTAATAATGCACATTCACAAAGAAGTGGTGTAACTACATTAATTAGGCAAGTCTTGCGTAAAGATGCAATGTAATTATATATTTGAGACAGTTAATTAGGGAGCTACTTGGAAATTTCAGTGAATATTAAGGTAATTATACATAAATACTATAACCATTAAGACTGCACCCATAATGAAAGCAATAACTAATTACATAAATAACAGCATACTTATGTTTTTACATTACCAATACCTAACAATACTTCCTCTCTTTCCCTGCTCTCTTTGCCATGCAAATGAAAAAACTTCCATTTTTAATTCAGATATTCTTGCAAATTGTCTGGGAAACAATGAACTTTCCTCTTGTTCTCTTTCTCTAGAGAAGACTGGACAACTGGAGTTATGCACACCTAGCAGGAAGACAGTCGAGCATACTGCAGATGTCTGCAAGCTACATATGGAGGTTTTGGTGGCTGCCCTTGGATTTTCTACAAGCCCAGGTCTGAGAAGCTTAGTAAAGAAATTTTATAACTGTAAAGATGATGATACAGACTGTGTAGACATCTTTGAGAGAATCAATACTGAGGGTTAGACGAATGTCTGTCGTGGAAACTAGGTCCTGCATTTCATAGTGTTGCATCTATGGGCAGGTTTCAGATTCTTGCTAAGACATTTTTACCAGGTATTTCTGTCAGGAGTATCTGCCTGTTATCACCTTCATGTTTGCCTATCAGCCTTCAGTGATGAGCTTGGCAGCATGTAATGTACTGTGCACATTGCTATTCTTTCCTCATGCTCCTTAACGAGACTTAGGCTCTCTGAATCCTTAACAACCACTATTCTAAGAACTTTTTATGAGGAGCAGTCCTACTGATTCAGTTGAAATAGAAATAGGGCAACAAGGATGGCGAAAGGTCTGAAGAATTACAAGGAGAGGCTGAAGTCCCTTGGTTTGTTCAGCCTGGAGAAAAGGGGATTGAGGGGAGACCTCATTATGGTCTATGAGGAGGAGCAAAGGAGCAGGTACCGATCTCCCCTCTTTGGCAATCAGTGATAGAAACTGAGGGAACAGCATGGACTTGTGACAGGGGAGCTTTAGGTTGGTAATTAGGAAGAGGCTCTTTACTGAGAGGGTGGTCGGGCACTGGAACAGGCTCCCCAGGGAAGTGGTCACAGCACCCAGCTTGACTAAAGTCAAGAAGCATCTGGATGATGCACTCAGTAACCTGCTCTGTCTTGGCTGGCCCTGTGTGGAGCCAGGAGTTGGACTTGATCCTTGTGGGTCCTTTCCAACTCAGGATATTCTGTGATTCTATGACTCAAGAGAAAATTGTTGCTTACAATGTGCTGAATCAATGATAATTTGTAGCTCTCACATAAGGATCTGTAAGTGTCTCGAAAGTTCTAATTAGAAGACTACACATGAGTCTGTGATTTTGTACTGTTATGATAGAGACTTTATTGGTGGGGAAACTGAAGCAGAAAGAATTCAATGGACTTGTCCAATGTCATGAAGAACATCCAGAGTCTCACTATAAGTTTCTCTGCTCTTAGTCACAAATTCATCCTCTCACTTGCCAGAGGGACGTTGCACATAGTTTGGGGTTTAGCAGTGGTACTCTTTTCTCTCTTTGTTAATCTTCTCTGAATAATTAAATTGACCTGGTGAGCCAGTGGAGTTCACAAAGGAATGTAATTTTCAGCCCATTGTCTATCAGACATCGTGACGAGCTGTCTGAAAGGGTCCATAGCTGCATGTGATCTGTGTATGTTTGCAAAATTGAAGTTCCTGTCCTGTAGAACAAGGTCACAATTAGAGCTGGTCAGGCACCTGGGAAATCTGCAGGCTTTCATGTCCCACCATGCTAAAGAAACAACGAAGGCAATTCTTTCTTTGCTAAATCTCATTTCCTTTAAGATATCTACACTAAGGTATAAATGCTGAGGCAAAACTGAGGATGATTTAGGAAAACACAGTAAAATTTGCTACATTCCCATTGCAGACTTCAGGGCAAGCAGCTGTATACAACTGAGCCATATTTTCTTAGTTCAACAACAGCGACTGTTGGGGCTTCCTGCCACAAACCTCAAAACCTGTCAAAGGCTGCTGGGACCTTTCAAATTATTTTGATTCTAGATAGATGGTGGTGCAATTTTGAGATGGCTAATACTTTGAATCACTATAAATGATCTTACTATTATGGGTTTTCACTACGGCTCACATTCTAAGGCTGATAGGTCTTAAATCTTGTTTTTTGTATTGAAGCAATTTCACTAACTTTTTAAGCTCTTAATTTCTAGGACAGCAAGACTGGGGGAGCTGACCTTTGTTGTCATTGTAATACATGGACACTGAACTTTGCCTGGATCTGTTGGAAGAAAGATTAATTAGCAAATACTGTAGCAGTAGATAGGCTACCAAAGATAAATTGTGTTAGTTTGCTGTGATATCTTTCTTTGAATCTGTGACCAAGAGAAATATTGTAGATCTAATTCATCAAGTTTTCCATAAAATGTTTGATTCAGTGTTACATGAAAGAAAGTAATGTGGTCTGGAGAATATAGAGCACAATAAATGGCTATAGGAGGATTGCTGAGAACTGAACTGAAAGAACTGCCAAGGGACAACAACAGTAACTAGCAGAGTTTATTAATGATTGTAACTTATCTGAACATTTTTATTTGTGGCCACAGCAGAAAATGTGTGTAAAAGAGACAGAAAGCTGAAAGGCCTTGACAATTCAGAGAAGGACTGACCCTGACCACAGGAGAAATGGAAAACAGATAAAATTAAGTACTAATAAACCACAAGGTCATGCAGATGTTTTTTTTGCTCTGAGCAGGAGGCTCATCAGCTGGAAGTAACAGAGGTGTTTTGCTGAATCTCACAATGACTGACAACTTCTGGAGCTCTGCAACTGTAGGGAAGGGAAGTATTCCCTGAGATGTTCCACTGGAAGTTGCATCAGGGGAAGCATATCCAGGAAACATGTGGGATTCCTGACTACTTTTGTACAAGGCACTGGGGAGACTCAGAAAAAGACAGAGTCCAGAAAAAGGACTGTTAAATTGATGTAGGAAATGGGGAATAAAAGACTCTGTATTTAGTGTAGCAAAACTAAAATTGAGTAGGGGTATATTGCTCCCCACATATATATCATCAGGGTAAGTGGTGAGAGAGAACTGATCAAATTAGGAGTGTATTGAATGCCATAGAACAATTGGTAGGAGCCAGCAGAATAAATGTTCTTTGTAAAAGGAATGAAGATTTTTAATAACATGAAGTTTTGGAGCAGCTTTCCAACAGGAGTCACAGGGGCAAGAAAACCATCTAGTTTCAAGAGAAAACTTGAGAAATTTATCAATGAGATTGTGATGTTGTGATATCAATGAGATATGATGTGTCAGACGTAGCAGGGGATGACCTGTGAGGACTCTTCCAGTGCTATTTCCTATGTAAAACTATTCAATACAGCCCCTGGTCTCCAGAGTGTTTTTGTGTAAAAAGACTTCAATAGCAAGCTAGGGAAAATGGTCTTTCCTTTGGATTCTTTGTTTGCCCTTATCTATACAGGAGACATAGATATGATCAAAGTGCCAATGAATCTCGTGGTAGGTTGGATGCAGATCTCTATTATCTGTATGACAATACCTCTTAGAGGTCCTGCTCATTACTGGGGCCCAGCTACTTTCCATGACCTGACTTTTATGATCCCAGTTCATCTCTTAGCTAAATCCATCAGAAGCTGTGTTCCTTGATAGCCCCCTTTAATATTTTATAGGTTTCTTACAGTTCTTGTATGCTTGTAATCTTCTGAGGTCCTTCACAGCAAGCCAAACAATCTTCTACCCTTCACAGTGCCATCAGCTACCCAAAGCTACGAGTAGATCACTAATTCTCCGAGAAAAGATCAGTAACAAATCGCCCTCCGCTATTCTGAAAAGATCTGACAATTCAGTTGAGTTGTACCAACTGAAAGAACTGCTAATAATGGATGATGACCGATAAAATTCATAGGTGTGAAAGGAGGTTTACCAGAAACATGGTATTCGTGCATACTGCTTGTTGACTGACAGCCCCAAGAGGTTAGAGGTTACCCATGGAATACAGCCTTGATGGCCTAGGATGAAATGTTCCTTCTGACCCTTCTGTAAGCTAGCGATATACAGCATTGGCTAACATATCATTAACTTGCAACCCCACGATGATGGGATTAAGACCCAGAGGGCTTTATCTCTACCTTATTAATGGCAATTAAAAGCTGCGTGACAGTTTTAAAACTTGTTGATGTAAAGAAAGTTAGTACCAGTCTTATAGTAGCAGAGTAAATAATTGTCTGGTTGCGTTACTTTCTGTAATCTGTCCATGCAGCTGTATATTATCATTATTTTGCTGCAAATACAGCTTTTCGATTTATCAACAAAAGAGCAGGTAAGGCTCTATGTAAATAATAATGAAGGACACTTCCAGGTTGGATTTTTTCCCATTTAGACTGCTGAGCATGAAGGAAGCAGAGGATTTTCAAAACTAATGAAAATATCTGTTAGAGCTGTTTTTCAAAGCCCAAATATGCCCAAAAAGTTTCAAACACAATTTTAGCTACTGCATACTTCTGTATCATTCATAGGGCAGATATTAAAATCTCTCCCCACTCCTCTTTATATGGAAGTGGATATCTATTCCCTCTTGAGAGCTAACCGTCGGTGGCGCTACACTATTTTCACAGCAAGAAGTTTCATACCTCATGTTCTTCTGCATATTCAAGGAACTGTGGCTACTGACAGAGCAGCATGGTGAGAGCTGTGAACTAGAACTAGCTCTTTTACATGCTGCTTCTGTTAAAATCTCAGTGTCCATTGGAAAAAAATGATGAAACTCAAACGTGTGTCCCGTCTGAAAGTCCCCTCTCCCTCAAACATTGAGTGGCTGTTCTTGTGGTCTTATGTACCCTTATTATTTAACTAGCCTGGCTCTGGCATCTCACTTTTGGGACAATTTTTCTTAACCACTTTCCTCACTCCTGTTTCACTGTCCAAATGTGCCTTTGGAGCTGTTTCACAAGAACTTGCTGTCATGGCACCTTGTATCCTGTGAATCCTTCTTGATGCCTTCAGAAGCACAGCCAGGTTTTGTGCTCCCAAGAGCTGACCTCAACTCTGCAGGGGGACAGAGAAGAATAGGGATAAAGGTACTAGGACTACCCTGCTCAGCAGTAAGTAGATTTGCCAGGTCTTTGCCCCTGGTTTATAGAGGCTGAAGAACATTTATGTATTTTGTGTTGCTCCATTGCTTTCTGACCGGATAAGAGGATTTTTAGCTTTTCCCATTGCTCTTATTTCAGAGAGGTCAACAGCTGTGGCAGCTTGCAGTGACCAGTGTCTGGCAGTGCCTCTGGCTGTGCAACACCAGCTTCAGGACTCTTGGTGGGTGATTTCTCCTCCAGGCTCCCCAGAACCTCTGGGACTGGGAGATGGCACCTATCTTTTTAGCCTCTTGCCACGCCAAGGCAGAGATTGCCTTACGCTTGTAGTTAATATAGCCCCAAGCACAATGTCAGCATTACACATTAATTAATAATAGTGGCTTATATTGCTAATCACTTAATTATAAATTATGTGTGCTGGTTATGCCTGCCATCACATATTACTTTGTAGTTACATAGATACACACATAGTGTATCTGGGCTTTTGTAAATCAGCTTGTAGTTGTTCAATGATACAAAGGCTATGCCAGCACATAAATCCGATGTAAACTGCTAATCATTTTTAAATGAAGACAAAGCAATCTGAGTTTTAAATCCATAATGCAAGAGAATTACAGTGCATGTGCCTGAAATTTAGGAAGAGAACGTGCTTTGCAGACGTTTCAATTGTAAGCAAAATTCTGACGTTATGCGCATTACATGGTATTTTACTGAAATCGTACTCAGTGGCAGATTTGCATAAATGAATGTATTGTATTTTTTATAACTGTGAAAGCTTCAATTACCTAAACTCTAATTAGGCTTGCATTTTTCAGAAAACACAAGATATTAGCTTATTTTGTAGTTGGCTCAACTTTAATGTTTTCACACATTTGTAACTCATACGCAACAATATACTATAAAAACACAGGGAAAACACAGAGATGAAGGCATCCCTGGAATTTCTGAAGCTGATTGGCTGTTTCTCCTCTGGGTGTATTTAAGCCTCAGTGCAGTGAAATTTTCTTGAATGCTGTCCTAAGGTAAAAGTCACACCTGATGGAAATTTGCCACAGCCAAATTCGGTAGCGTTGCATCAAGGATGAATCCAGAGGTGGTGTTTTTATTAATTTCTAGGAATAAAGTTGTTGTGTGAATGGGAATTATTCATGCCATTGTTTTCTAGTGGAATTTGTTTGGTGGTTTTGAGACTCTTGCAGAGTTCTACAGATATTTTTGGGCAGTGAGATAATGGTACTGTCAGGTGCTGGTGATGCAACAAAGATTTAGGCACACAGCACAGATTTTGAAAAGACTCCTGCAATAAGACTCTCACTTGGCAGCTAGCGAGTCACTATGGTGCCTTTCAAAAAGTGACAAAAATAAACCAGATAAATAAAACTACTACTAATCATTAACCCCCTTTTGCCAAATCTATGAAAGAAGTGCTAATGCACCTTGTATGAATTCTGCTGAATTTTATCTTTTGCTTCTGCATCAACATGCTCATTGTGTCTGTGCTGGGTTCTCTAGATTCTGTCCTTTCCTCGAAGGTAAAGCTTTCATAATTACCTCTGTGTTTGTCTCTGTATAGCTAGGCTGATGTAACATGCTCAAGCAAGAGCTACTTTTAAAGGTTGTTTGAAAGCCTGTGCTGGAGCAGAGCATCCTGCCCAGCATTTGTTGACTGAGGGCTTGCTGCTGGGAGCATGCTGCACCTCTGTTCTGCACTTGCTGGTAGTGCAGGTCCACATGCTGTTGACGTGCTAGTTGTGGTGTGTAGCCTTCCAGATGCTCAGGAGTTCTGCTTTTCTAAGTTGAAGGGGGGTGAGGATGTCTCACCTCTTGAAGGACTCTGTTGAGAGAAACTGTATAAATCTTCCAGTGTTATTCTAGGTGCTGCTATGGTGTCATTCTGTGATGTTTGCGACGGTTCTGTCAGGTGGAGCCAAATAGCATCACAGCACTGCCATTGCCTGGACAGGAAAAAAAGACTTAGTATTTTGCCAATTCTTATTACTGAGGTTTTTGACTTTATTTTGACAGGAGCAATTAAAAAAGGCAAAGGAGCATATGGATTTTCTGTATTTTCTCCCCCCTTACTGTTATTAATCCTTGCACGAGTTGCAGCAGAAAGATGGGAGGAATTCTAAAAAGGAAGTGTTTAAAAGCAAAGCAAGAGATGCAAACAGTTGGCATCTGCAGGTTTTATGTCTTGTTTTCTTCTCTAACCTCAATGCTGACTATGCCTTTCATTTAATTAGTGATAGTGCTCTAGGAGGCATTCTTTTCAGTGTAAGACTGGTGGGAATATATTACAGTTTGTGATCTGTAACTGTATATGTATATGGTAGGTGACACCAACTGGAGTGATGGACATCATATTATTAGAAGTGCCTTTTTACTTTCCTTACACATCATAATAGTGTCCTAAACACATTTTTTTGAACCCAAGCAGATTCCTGAGATTGCAAGTTATCACTCATGCTTCTGAACCAGGGTGGACCTGAGAGTGGATTCAGTGATTATGCCAGCCCTTTAAGAGCAAATAATCTTTAGAGGGGCTCTAAATCCAGAAACTTCTGTGTCCCTTTCCCAGCCACCTGCATCATATCTCTGGTTATTTTGCAGGCTGAGTGCATGAGTGTGTGTGAGTGTGCTAGCTGAAGCTCCTGATGTGTTCCTGCGTAGAATCACATGTGCCCAAGTTTAATTTCTGAAAAGTCTGGCCTTCAGGTGATGTAGATACAGCTGTTGTGTAAAGGTGAAGAATCTGATGTGTGGATGAGGGAGGTCCTATCAAAGAGTCACAGAGTTCAGAGAGGACCCTCTTGCTTTCTAAACTCTTTCTCAGAGAGGAGTCTAAGTGCAGCTAGATCCAGTATTAGCCCCAAACTTGGTCAATGGTTTATAACTGAAGGATTTTATATATATAGCCACATATCAGAGTCAGTGTTTTCCTGTTAGAGCCCACAAAGGACTTTCACTGAGACAATTTTGCAAAGTTGAAACTAATAGAAAATTCATTAGAGTGACAGGTATAAAGAGTTTGGAATTGCTGTTGATAAATGCAATTACTGCAATAGTGTTAATATATAGTTATCATTATAATGCTAGAAAATACTATCCTGTGTATTCTCACCAAAATGGTGAAATCACAATACTTACAGAGAAGACACCCCTGTCTTGGGTGGAGGAGAAGGAGCACAGCCTATCATCTGCCTTTTGGGAACTTCAGTTTCATCTCTCCCCCGCTCCCCCCAGGGGTACTTCCTCAATACTCTTTATACCCTAATCTTAGCTGTCCCCTCCCAGGGGTAATTAACATGATTTGGGTGGAGAGTCAAGTACTATAGTCATATGTGTTTAGCAAGTACTCCTTTTAGCTCATCATATTTAGGTGTGTTAACTTTAATATACATTATAACAAAGCAAAAGGTCTCACTCTGTGCACCAGGGCCTTCAGTATTCTGTAAAGAAACTGTCTTCTTATTCCTCATTGTGTAGCCAAAACTGAGCTGTCCTGCAGCCATAAGACTTCCTCCTTTGTCTGTTTCTCATACCAACCTTATGATCTCCATCCACAATGTTTGTATAAGAAATAAGTGGATGCGGGTGGTTTCAATTTCTTATGTGCAATTTTCACATAAGAAATTAAATTTGCACAATTTCCTTTTAGGAAAGATGACCTTGGATAGCATGGACTTCACAGGTATACCCATCCCTTGTTGTTTCATGAGGGCTGTGTTCTTCTCAACCCCTCCTAAGACACTGAATGTAGGCTTGGTTCCACAGGGGGTGATGTACCTGATTGCTATGAATCTGGACAGGATTAGTTCTTCTATTCCACAAGGGGCAATCCATCAGCAAGCTCAAGTGAGGGGTGGTAAGAAGCAGTCTATCTTAGAGGTTCTTAGTCCCTCTCATAAAAAAAGAGTCTCTTTGTGGGACATCTGCCTGGAATAAGGTACTGAACAGCATGGATAAAGGTGGGGGAAGGGAATCAGGCCTTATGGTATGTTATTTGACATTGCTACTGCATATGTTGCTGTTTTCAGACATTTTCAGATAGACAGAAGGGAATGGGGAGCCTTTTTACTTCAGGATACACCAAACACATATTTTGAAGTAGAAGTAATATTGACATTTTCTGCTTAACTGGAATCTTTATTTACTTAAAACCAGAAATGAATGGCAAATGGCACCATCAGTTTGGAATCTGGTCAGTAAAAACAAGTGAATTAAAACAGGTTCTGTTCCTAGACCTGCTTCTTAGATCTCCCAGCATGTTTTGGATATTATGGTTTCCAACTCTTCTTGTTTTTAATTATATTTCTCTTCCTTGTTGTGAGAAAAGCACCTGCAAATAGTAGTTATATAATGAGAAAGCATTAAGCGGACCAAGAACTAGTCCATCAAGTGTAGAAAGTAGATACACATGTAGAGAAGAATGAGTTAGTCCCTTCCCATTCTTATGAGCAAAATTCTATTTGCAACCATTTGTGCAAGAAAAGGGTCAAAGAAAAAGTTCCATGAAGGAAAGATTGATCCAGTACTTAAGTCTCAGCCATCGCACTAGGATGTTTGGATTGAGATCCTTCACCCCTTGGGCACATTTTCTGAACTAGTTTTGGCAAGGTCTTTCAGGCCTGCTGCACAGATGTGTCAACACTGAGTGCTACAACATCAAGTGTCCCAACACCTATCTTCAGTGAAATTGGCAGCCTGGGGTACACAGATTTTTTATGGAGTTTATATGGAGTTCAGAATGATGTAGACAGGAACCAGCTTTAGTAGACACATATTAGTTGGACACGTTTAGAATTTGAGTTTCGGCAGGTTTAGCTAAAAGACCGGACAATAGTAGGGAGGAACAAATTAGCCAACAGATGTCTCTTAACAAGAGGGCTTCGCCCAGTAACAGGGATGAGATAACAGAGGCTGCTAGAAAAGATAAGCAGGGATATGGGGCAGTTTGAGAGGACAGCAGCTGCTTATTTATCATGGTTTAGCACTCCACACCAAAGGGTCAAGAGTGCATCTTGAAGAAGACTACGAGCCTTCCTCCCAAAGACCCCAGCCCACGACCACCAGACAGCAATGCGCAGGCGCCAGGGGAGGAGACTTACGATAATGAGCTCTTGGAACTGTTTTAAATACCTATTGGAACTAATTTAAATAATTCCTGGAACTCTTTAGAATAAGCCAACCTTTTCTCGGGAAATCTTATGTATATGCATAACTTTGTGTAATAAATAGCTGGCTGTTTTGGTGAAACAGCGTGCAAGCTAGGAGGCTCTAGCCCCCTTGCACCCGGCGCCGAAACATACCTGCTTTATAACCTGCCACAGGTTGTGAAGTTTGATTCCACAAGTCAAGAATTTGGCCAGTGAGAGACCATTGCAAAATGCTCCCCTCCAAGCACAGATCAGAGCACAGTTTGTCACCTCTCTGTACTTGGGGTTTGAAGCCTTGAATTTTCTCCTGAAGCTCTATGTCAGACTTTTCTCTCAAGAACCAACAAGGAAGCAGCAGTATTTTTATCTTGTACTTTCCCTGATTAGCACATTCACCCAAGGCATCTGAGTTAACTTTCCTTTTCTCCTACCCAAACTCCTGCATCTCTTTTCTAGCAGGATTAGATCCTACACAACCAGCTATCAACTACTTTGGGGCAGGATGAGGGGAGAAGACACTCTTGCTTCTTCTTAAAAGAATTATAGTTGTGAAATTCAGGATGAATGGGGGCAGAAAAAGGATGTAAGAATAGTCTGACTCTCTGACACGGTAGTTAGGACACACATTTGGGAAAGGAAAGTTGTGTGGCAAAGGCTGTGAAGCAGGAAACAAATCAAATGTTGCCATTACTGCTAGGTAGGCCTTCCTCCTCCAGCCGTGGTGTGTAAGAAAAGGAGAGCAATGATGGTTTTGTATGGAGTCCTTTCCACTAGATGTATTCCAAAGGTACCCGTTAAGACCAGACTGCTCTTCTGAGATAGACAGAAGGGCGTGGATGCCTGCTGGGGCGTTAAGTACTTGATCACCACTGAGTGACTGAGCTTTTTCAAGACAGGATTTTCTAGGCACGCACAGAAAAAAAAATGTAGAAACTGAGGAAAATGTAATGCAATCAATTGATGTGCCAAAAGACTCCTGGGTGTTCTGAGGATTATATCTTCTCCATGCAGGCTGGATGTAGCTGCCCAAGCCCTGCTGTGGGACTGGTCCAGAACCTCTGTATACTGGGGTTTTCCACCAGTAAAATGCAGATAGTCTCCTTGTCTCCCCAAGGCCTTCAGGTATTATGCCCCACTATCAGATAAAGATCTAGCATAAAAAAGACAAAGAAAAGTTAACAGTGTCCCTTTCAGTCTGCAAGCTTGTAGGTAAATACCAATTCAGCTCAATGTGGCATGATTAGAAGGGCAGAGGTTAAAGGTCAGCATTTGAAAATTGCAGGTAATTTGTGGGTACTTAAATTTGTGATTTTGCCAAAGCTGGTTCTGAGTGGTTCTGAGAAGTCAATAGGAGGTACTGAAGCCCAGGGTTTTTGGGACCAGACCCTAGGAGCTGCACCTGAGTCCCCTAAAAATGGAAGCATCTGAGATCTGTGAGAGAAAAATTTTGGCGGAGTACCCTATGTCACACAGTAGGCTTGTGCCGAAGCCAGGGCCCAGCATCTTTTCTCCAAGTTCTCATAACAATAAGAACAACCTCCTCAGCAATTGCCTTACAAAAGGTTTGAACATCAGGTTACCTAGAGACATGAGCAGATAGCAGAGCAGTGATGTACAAATGAAAGTCCTACACTTTGACCTCCAACCACATGAAGCCCCATTACAATAAATATCCCACAACACATCCCTTTCCACACCACATGGATGCTGCCTTAGGTACAAAGGTACTAAAATGACTGTTCCATGTAATAAAACATGGTGGGAGAAATTACGAAGTATAAAGTGAGGTTATTGCCTTCACTGCTAATTAAAGTTTACTGTATCTTCTTGAAGCTTTGTTTAATGGGCTCCAACATATCATGGGGTGGTTCTTTAAAGAATTAAAAGAAAGCTCTTTTTAAGGTCATTCACTTGACCTCAATTCATTGTGTTGTGAATGCGGTATTGTAGTAGCACATATTGTGTGGGGTACAACACCATGTGCTGCTCCAAGACTCCCGTGGTAGCTAAGCACAAAGGGCTGCGTTAACGATGGTGTGTCAGCCTTAGCTTTGAATTCCCTTGCTTGAGTGCTAGTTTTCATTACTGACATATAATATATGGTGTTAACCATTTCAGCACTGAACTGTGCACCAGGACACACCACTGCTTGTGCTTGGAAATGGCCATTTCTGAAGTGCCAATGATCTGAGGTACAATTATTATTTTATTACTTAATGGCACCAATTAGGGCAAGCATTGTCAACTAGAACACAATGATCTCAGCAACACAGTGTGATATGACTATTACAGTGTGCATCATAGCCTGATACTTATGCCATATAGGGAATAAAAAGGCTTTCAGGATTTTTTTTTCGTTTTTTTTCCCCCGATATGGCAAAAAATTCTGTGTTCTGAATTCTTATGTAACATGTTTTCTCACACAAAAATTTTCTTAGTAGTAACTCACGTGGCAATGTCCTTTGAACAGCGAAATTCTTGCTTATTTTCAGTTTGCCCTTGCATCCTTTTCTGTCTGCTCACTGAGTTTAGGTCTGTGTTTACATCATACATCTCAGGCTGCAGCTGCTGTGGACCCTCTTGTTTGGTGGAACTCTGTTACTTTGGTATCTTGGCTCTTTATCTGGCTCCGGTTGCTTCCTCCTCAATACATGTTCCACTCATGAAGCGAGTGATCCAAAGCCCATTGAAGTAAATGGAAAAATTGCCGTTGATTAAATTATTTCACATCTGCACTCCCTGGCTCTACCAGCTTCTTCCATTGTCCACACATCCTGATTCACAAATGTTTTAAATGACAGCTTTAGGAACATGAAAGCCTTTGGGGCAATGGCCTAAAGAGATAGCAGAGGGTAAAATTTGTGAGCATTATAGTGCTATAGCTTTAGTACTTCTATTAATCAATACTGAGCATCTAACTGAAAAGCCTGTCTGAGTCAGGAAAGGAAGGCTTGTATTTCACATGCTCAGACACACAAGCAGCCTCGATCACAGAGCATAGATATCAGGAGGAATATTTCTTTCCAAATGCAAACTGAGCTTTGACTATGTTTTGCTGGAGGATTTGGTTTGCTTCTTTGCTTCCATTTCCATTCCTCTTTTCTGTGAATGGAGGGCAGCAATAACAGCAACTGCCCAAGAACCTGATTAAGGGTGTTGCAGAGTAGGAATATGTGATAAGCACCTGGCCTTGGGGGCTGTTAGGCTATAGGAGCGTGGAGAAGCAATGGTCGTGCAGCTCTGCCACCCTCCTGAGCTCCTGTGGGGATCTTCACTGCTGGGGCTCAGCCCCAGTTCTGGGAGATGTGTCTAAACTGTGTGACCCAGGGGTGTTGCCCAGCTGCATCCTGATGGCAAGTCTGGATGAAACCCAGAGAGGTTCCTTCCCCCCTTCATCCCCAAATCTTGGCATTCAGTGGGGGAAAATCTGGGGACATGGGGAGGGAGGAAGCAAGATCCTGCATGTAGCCTCCTCTCAGCACCAGAGATTCATGCTGACAGGGTGTACACACCCTTCATTTAGTTGCTACTCCCAGCTGCTTCTTTAAAGTGACTCCTTCTGCTGACCCTTAACAGGATGTGTTGCAATTTATACCTGGATTTCAACTGGCTACTCAAAACAGTTAAAATGGTGGAGAGAGGTATCAATAGACCTCATTTTCAGGTGTCAGTAGTAGAAATTCAAGTGAGTTTTCAAAGGAAGTGGCTGTTTACCAACATTGTAATTTTCAGAAGCAGTCAGGATGCAATGTACAATTATGGCAACTGTACACATGCATTTGGTAAAGGTTGCATACATTTATGTGTGAGACAACTCAAATATCATCCCCAAGATTTTCCCTTTTGTTTTTTTCTCTTTCTCTCCTTTACTCCTATGCCCACTGTCTCTCTGAGCTGGAGCATTATTCCAGGCACAAAAATTATGAGGTAATTACATACAGCCAGGCACAGATGTGGAGGGTAGAAATTCAGTGCTACAAGTTCACCTTTCCTTAGGAGGAAGTTTACAAACATTTAGAAGCAGTTTAAAAGCATTTACAAATCTTTTGAGGTTTGTCATCTTCCATTAAGACATGGATTCAGCTTTACCAATGGAACAGATGCTGGTTTGTATGCCTGAATTATATAACTTTGTATCAAACCTTTCTGTTCATTACTAAAAGAATAGCAACGTCATTACAGTTATAAATATAGTTACCAAGGAAACCAGTTTATCATAATTGACTATTTATCCTTGTTTCCTTCTTTATCCCAGTTTCTTTCTGTTCTCTATCCCACTGCACCTGAGCTTGGGTTTTTTTACCCCCCGTTTAAAGATGGTTAACTACTGCCAAGATGTCTAACTTGTTAATCTCCATCTTAATGGAGATGGATGTATCTTGCCTGATTTTTTTTTTTTTCTTTTCCCTCCTTTGTTTTTGGGGGTAGCAGAGGAGTCTGTCAGTTTGTTGTGCCCACACTACTGAAAAGTGACTTGGATTTATAGCATTTCCAAATTTGTAAGCTGCCACTAAAAACATAATGAAGGAAAGAGGAAGCAATTCATGGCTAACAGTTGGAACTAGCTCCCCTGAAATGTTACAAATGATCAAGGAAAAGAAGATGTCACATCCTGTGGTAGAGGAAGGAAAAGACTTGGCTTTCTTTGCTGGGACCTTGAAGCATTTCTTTTCTACAGCAATTGTCTGGGGGTGATTCTGTTGGCTCACTTTGGTCCTGATTTCCTCCCTGTGTGGCAGATGTAAGCCATGCCACTGATGGTTAAGATCAATGACATTACACACACAAAGTGAGTGAAACACTTTGGGGCGTGAGTGATGGTGGGAATAGTCCCTTTCCTTGAATTTCCCCTACACTGTCATTTTAAGATAGGTGAAAGCTTTAGCTTCAGCTGAATGTCACATCAATTTTATTATGTCTGTAGGCGTCTTTATTTTTGAAATTCATGACAAGTTCCATGCAATACATTTTTACTACATTACAGCCACCTGTTCTACCTTGGTGGGTGGCTGTAAATCTGTGACTGTCCTTTTGTGTGCATGTACATGAATGATTGTTTCTTTACACAGCATATTAGGAGCTTCCAAAATATATTCATAGCCTGGACCATCCTGGGGGGACATATGCATGTTCTGTGGATCAGCTTTCCTTTTCGGCCACCACAAAAGTGTCCCCCGTGGTCCCAAAGCACAAACTTCTTAGCCTTCCCATGGGGCATCTTTTATGTGGGCCCAACATAGACATTTTGTCCACACCTAGTCACAGTCAATTTACTTGTTCTGTATGGAGCCATTAAAAACTGTTTGCTCCTAGATTGACTTCAAATAAAGAATTCAGATTCATGTGAATCTTGACATACCTTTACACTTATTTGTCAATATCTGACCTGCCCAAAGAGTGTCCATTATAGGTATCTGCAGGCAGGTTGGGTAAGGAAGCCTTTTCTGCTCCCTGGAGGGGAGCCCATTGCCTTTTTGATGCCTGACAAAGTGCCAGAGGCCCAAGAGATAAGTGCATTTGTTCTATAGGATGAATTTCAAACAAACTAGCTCAATACATTATTAGAACCCTGTGCTGACTTCAGGTAGAGGTTTGCAGGCTTGCTTTGTGCCTAGCCAATGGAAGCTCCTGGGCTCAGAGTCTTCTCTCTCTGTATATTTGCTTTGAAGAGCTGTAAAATAATATCATTATGCAGAAGCTGTCCAGTTTCTTGTACAATATTGTAACCCAAATTTGTGGGCCACATAGAAGACTCGTGATGATACAAAGCGGTCTCAAGAGTCAATGATGCAGGCTAGTCTTTTATTAATCTCCTGCAAAATGAGGTCCCACAGCAGCAAATCATGCAGCACTGACACATTTAATGCTCATCTTCCCTAGTTCACATAAGGGGAAGAGCTCTGCATCCCCATTTCTGAGAGAATGAGGTGCAGCATGCGCTGTGTCTAAGGAAGAGGTTGGGTTTGCCAAGAGCACCAGATGAGACATTGATGAAATCCTGGGAGCGCCTGTGTACTTCTGGTGGTGTGGATTGTAAATCACAGTAAGGGATGTCGATGCTTTAATTATGTGTATGTGATGGTCTATGTGTTTGTGCTTGTGGGTTTTTTTATAAGTACGGTAAATGGAGAAGAGAATCTGGCCTGGCTCTGAGGCTGCTGCTGCTACTGGCGAGGCAGGAGAACATTTTGGCAAAGCACTATATTTATTCTTTTAAACCTCCCTCCACAGTCCCTCCTGCCGTACTATATTTTTCTTTTTTTAGGATTTCTTTTTGTGAGTTCCTTATCTGAGGTGCTGCTGGGACTGGCCGTGCGCTCCAGCTTACTGAGCTCTTTCCCATTTATCTGGTGTGGTTCCCAACCTATGATTTAACAGTGGTGTGTGCAACAGAAAGAGAAAAACAATGTTTGATCTGCTAAAACGTACCTTAAGAGCAAACACATACACATTGATGAAGGTATCAGCTGGGTTCTGCCTACAGTTATGTCAAACAAAGTATGCTAGGAAGTGCCAACTTTCCTTTTGTGCTGTGACACCAAGTGCTGCCAAAAGATATTAAAAAGCTTGCGTGAACTAGGTGATGGCAGCTGTAACTATCTAAGTTATTGCCTGGCAGCTGTAATGCTTCTTCAGTGCTGCTGGCTGCTTTTTATATTTGGTTCCCCATTTGTTTGCCCTTATTCTAGCAACCGATACCACCAAAGCAGGCAATCAGTGTGTTACAGCACATGGCCACTTGCTACTGCAAAATAGGCAGCTCAGTAGTGGCAATTGAGAGACTCTCATGCAGCAGCTGATATAAGTCATATTTCTTTTGGAAGAGAACCAACCAAGTGGGTTTTTTTTTGGTTTTTTTTTTTTTTTTTGTTATGTGTCAGTGTGAATCCAAGAAACCTTAGATGAGTCGATGGCAAAAGGCAAACACACACACACACACACACACTCACATGCACACACACACAAAAATGCAGCTTTCCGTGTTCTTTCCGTGTTGGCTCTAAATGTGCTAGAGCAATATAGCCAGCTCCCAGCTCCTGCCAATCCTACATCTGCTCTCTAAAACCTCCAGCAAATAAGAATTACTGTGGGGTTGTTTAACCAATGCTTACAATATACACACTTTTCATTTTTCCGTTGCTTCTATCTGTACGCTGGTGGCAAAGGTTTGAGAGATAATGGAGAATGATACCCACTGGGCACTCGCCTTTCCAGTGCTGTGAGGTGGGCAGTAGCCACCTAGATCACTCTGCTGGCAAGTTTTGGGGCATATAAAATGTTTTTCATTGCCATGAACTTTTGGGAAATTGTCTACACTGTGGGGGGTGGGTTTCTGCTGGGTTTAGGGCATTGTTTTTTGTGAGGGGAAGGCTTTATATTTTGCATTCTTCTTCTGAGTTTCCTCTTTGCAGTCATCTCTTAAATAATTTCTACAATTCATGAATGTACCTTTTCTTCTTTTCAACCTTCTCTTCTCTGATTTCTAACCCAGCCTAGTTTTGAATGTACTGTGACATGATCATATTTTTTCAGTGTGATCAGGCTCAGAAAAACTTTCCCCCTGTGTGGAAAAAAGAACTGAAGAAGTAGCTTCATCTTGCAGAGGATAGGACAGAACATCTCAGTTGAGCCTTTAGGTTTTTTTTTTCTTTTACCGTTTAGGCTCAGCTGTTGCAGAGACCTGAGACAATTGCACATTGTCTCACAGTAATAAGACACCACAATAATTCTTTCCACCAAAGAGTCCCAAAGCATTCATGAGTGTTTAATTACCTATTCCATTTCACAGATGAGGATGCTGAAATGCAGAGCAGTTAAGTGATGTGACAAAGGACACCTAGGTATTTGATAATGTAACTTGAAAAAGAAACAGCATGTTATTAATCCGTTTCCCATCACACTGATTGGACTGTGCTTACCATCAATGTGACTAAAGAAATTTGCATGGCTTTGGAGCCTTGCCTCAAAATTTATTGCTTAACTTTTTTTCCCTAGTATGCCATGAGTTTTAAAATCACCAGTTACTTCTGAATCTCCTTGTTCATGTATATTTCAGGAAGACAAATGCATCATTATTATTTCAGAATGTTGAAGAGATTTACAGAAAGTGATGAAAATAGTAGTGTGTTGGTAGGACTGGAGATAAATTTCATTCCACCCATAGAAGGCTCACATCTGGCATTACAGATGATGTCAGTCCTATGGTGAGTACCCTGGTGCTAGGGAAGGCCTGTGCTGGGTCTCTAAATTGTCTATGAATTTCCCTCTGTAAGAAGAGATTTCTTGAAAGATGTAGTTCCTTCCTTCTGTTGCAGATATCATACCTCTCTGCCATAGTGAAGCATACTGAGCAAGGTGGTGTTGGGGGGGTATGTTTTGAGAATTCAGATGAGTTATGCTAGTTCTCTTGGACTGTGTGGATACCTGCACATGCACAGTAATTCCACATGGAAAGGCTGGAATAGCCTGAGGAGAAAAAACACCTGTGGGGTCTGCACAGCAGACTGTGTAGGTTAACCTGATATCTGTCATCTTCCAGGGGGTTTTCATTGCTGAAGTAAGCTGACCTGTTCTCTGACTGCCTTGGCACTTGTTTTTTTTCTGTCCATTTCCGTGGACTGTATGGAAAGCAAAGCTCATGAGTCAGAAGTGCTCATGGGCAACAGTTCCCACAAAGCTACAGTGGGATGAGCCTGTGAGCTATAGATTGCAGTGAGCATCACTCTTTATATCCCACACACATCGATGGGGCTGGGAGCACCTACCTGTAGGCTCCCAAATCACTTCTTTACCTCTTGGTATGCTGCCTGAAGGAAAGCATATTCCTCTCCACATATCACTCTCAACTTAGCGATGTGGGGCTCCTGTTATGTACTTAGAGTTGACCACACACAATCAATGGTTTGTTCACCAAATCTTGTCTGGGATGCTTTTAAAGTGCTACCCTATCACCTAAGTTAGTTACCAAGAAACTAGTAAAAGAATATGCTTGGTAGGGAAAAAATACCTGTTTTGTTTTTCTATCTGTGTTTCCTTTTTGGCATAGTTGCTTCCTCTAAGATCATAGAACAATTAGAACCAATTTTCACCATTATTTTCCATTAATAAATGCATAATAGGTTACTTGGAACCTCTTGTGTCTCCATTTGTTTCTCTCAGATAATCCAACAAAATCAAATATATATGTTGCCTTCTAAGACTCTCATACCATTTTCAGCCCATTGCATTCATTCTTCTTTTTATCCAGAAGTGGATTTGAGCTGCCCCTTCCCTCAAGAAGCACATGCATGTGTGTGTGTGTGTGTGTGTGTGTGTGTGTGTGTGTGTGTGTGTGATGGAAATGCTGACAGACTCTTAACTATAACAGCACGAAAGGCGCCACTAAAATAACAGTGGAACAGATGCTGTCACCACTGCCCCTGGTGGGGAAAGAAGATGAAACAGAAGGGCATTAGAGTTGGTAGATGGCAAATTAATCCTATTGTACTAGCAGCTGCAACCACCGAGATGCTAGCATTCATGCTCAGACACTTCCAGTACACCAAGCTCTAGTAGGGGTGGTTGGAAAGGATGAGGCAATGAAAGGTCACTGGAGCTCTTTTCATCTGAATAATACTAATAATAATACTACTAATAATAGTACTAATAAAAAATGAAAATGTGGTATATGTTTTCTACTATGACTATTTTTTTTTTACTGTGGCAACCAAATTTTTCTAGTGTTTTGAGAATCCTAGTATTTCTCGAATGCTAAAGTATAATTGTAATGTAATTTGTTTTCTCTTTTTCCCCAAGTTTTTGATGCTCAAACTCTGATTTTAGAACATGGCAATGAGAGCTCAGATATCTTTCTTATGCTTACATTAGCAGACAAAAAAATCCCAAAAGAAAACACTGTTATTTTTAAGCAATGAGTAAGGAAGTTATAATTGTCATTTCTAAGACAATCTGGGTGATTCTGGGGTGATGTTGCAGAAATTGAAACCCAGAAAGACCTGTGACCTGAAATGGTTGGATTAAAAAAGGAATCTTGTTTCCAATGAAGGCCAAGTGGACAGTGTAAATCAAAATTCTAGGGGTTCAATTTATCTCTACAGGATTTTTTTTTAAACTTGTTGAAGAGAGCTGTGCAAACAATAGCTTGTGTAAGCCAAAGCTGGCATCCAGCAATTCTTAATGTCTGAATGAAAGTGCTTTTTTTTTTTTCTTCTTTTTTTTCCCCTCCACAGTACATGTTGCCAAGAAAACAAGGAGTAGTTGCTTTAAGCATTTACAAATGGTAATGCACCAACAGCTGGTCTCAATCCAACTGAGCTATTGTAGGGGTATTAAAAAGACAGGCCAGAGTTTGAGATCTACTGCCAACCTCCCTTGCAGAGTTAGGGAACATTTTACTTGGAAAAAAAAGGTCTTCTCTTCCTGCAGAGATCCATGGCTGTATTCTCCTGCAGAGCCTGAGCCCTGCCTGGCAGAGTAGTCAAAAAATACACCGGTAGGCCAAATGCTTCATTGACATGAAAGTGTAGAATCCAATAGGTCTCCAGCTAGATTATTTATCTCAGCCTAATATTACAGTCTTCATCTGTGCTGTTCCATTCTATTCATTAGAGTAATACTTGGTTTAATGTGATTATGGTTTTATAGAATGACTTGTTTTCCTAGAAAAATCTTACAGCTAAGTGGATATAATACTAATATTAAAGAAATTAATTCTTCTGAACTGAAGGATTGTTCTGAAGGTGGCTTAATCTGAAAGAGTTTTCTGCTTTGTGAAGAAGGCACTCAGGCTCCTCTCCCCATCCAGACTGGAAATATTTTTTGGGCCTCTAGGTTTGTAGGTAACTATAATACTAAATACTTCTTTCTGAATATAATTACAGATGAACCATGTTAATAGCAAATGTCCTAGGGAGAGCAATAAAAATTATTATTTTTCATTCTAAAGGCCTCTGTTATTAGCAGTATATTTTATATATGCTGCCCTTTCTGAATAGAAATGCAGTTTGGCTTTTCCCTGAAAGATAAATGAACCTATTTGTTGATGTGCTGCACTTGAGCTAGATATTTATGTGAAATAAAAAGGGCCAAATTACATGTAAAACACCCCTTCCCCCCCAAAAAAAAACCCAAAACCAAAAACCAAACCCCAACCCACCTGCAAACACAGCATCACACAGGCAAATGTGAAAAATATACCCTTTTTCTTCCTTTCTAGAGATATTTGTATTTCTGGGTTGTTCACAGACAGTGGCCGCTTGTTTAGGGTGTGCACGCGTGCGCACACTCATTTATTCATCCATTTATTTATTTATTTATTTATTTATTTATTTACAGTCACGTGGCTTGGTTCTGTTCTCCCAATCGTGTCCGAGAGCTACTATTTGAAATAAAAATGTTTGTATCCTTTTCCTCATTAATCATTGTAATACAACCTGCTGCAGCTAAATGACAAAACAGATGCAACGATGGAAATTAAAAGTGATGGATACTTATCTTTGGCTATAAAAGCTGCTAACAATTTAGAGAACTAGAGTGCCTTTTGGAGCTAGAATGTGGCAAATGAGAGAAACAATAATAGGGCTAAAGAGTTTGCTGTTTGTAAACCAGATAACTATGGGGAGGCTGCAGTGCTGTCTAGCACCTGTTTTATGTGGTTTGCCTTTTCTATTGAGTAAGATCAAGTGGGGTATCATTTTAATGTCTGATATGCCTTGTATGGCATTGTTGGAACTGGATGTAACCCAACCCCAACAAAACTGCTGGAAACATGACCTTGCTTTTGTTTGATGTTTTGAACTTGAAAACAGGCCTCTTTCTTTTTCTCTACCACATGCACTGGCATGGCTTGTGAGCTTTTCTCTATAAATTGGGTTCCTTTTCCCTAATGAGAGTAGACCTCTCCTAACATGAAATGTGGTTTTGAAATGTAGCACTCTAAATCTGACTTCCTTATGGTTTTTTTTGAAAAAAAAAAAAAAAGATTTTTTTTCCCCAATGCATTTTGTGGGGATGCTGACACTGAAAGGTGCAAAAATACAAGGGTCAAATTCTTTTGATGGAAATAGTTTTGGAGGCTCCCTTAGGAGCTCCACCCCTGTGTGCGGTGAGAAGTATTCTCTAGTCCATCTCTAGTTGCTCTGCTGCTGCAGCTGGGACTCTAGCCTGTTCAGTGCCATGCCTGTGATTTGGCTGTACGCTTCCAAAATGCTAATAGACAACTCTGAAATTGCCAACCGAAACTTTCAGGTGCTTGCAATGATTGTCCAGAAGAAGCTATTGAAAAGATGCATAATAATACTTACACCCATACTTCACATCTACATTGTGAAAATTCCTAGACTGATCCTGTGTGAATATTTTTAAATGCTGTTTACGTGCAAGAAGGATATACAAGTACTTTCCATTCAGCCATATTGAGAGAGCTGGAAAGGGGGTCTCTGGTTTGTGAGCTCTGATGTAAATGAAGAAGCAGTGTGAAAGAGGGTGATGTGATTCCTCAGGGAGCAGGAGGTAATGCAGTGCTGCAGGACATACCTTCCTCCCAAAGAGGAAACTTACCTTCTTTGGTTTCTCTCCTCACAGCACACCTTGGACTTTTCGTTTAGTGAGACTCAAGGTTCTATTGGTAGTTATTACAGACCCTGTAGCATTTTTGACAGATGTCAGGTATGTGGAGTAATAGCACTTAGAGCTGAACTCCTCACCTTTTGTACCAAAACCATTCTCTAATGCTGTTCGAACAACTGTGAGTCTTTATGTGATCCAGCCCAGAAGCAGCGACACATCAGTGGAAGGGAAATAGACTATGTTTTTTCCTTATAATATAGTGTGCTCAGAGGAGATAAAAGACAGCATGGCATTGCAAGTTCTACTCATTGCTCACGCTCTGTTTCAGGTGGAATTTCTCTTAATACACTGCTTTTACCCATGTGACCTCAAGTTTCCCATGAAAATAGTACTGAGTCTGAAGAAAGATTTTGATTTCTCCTTTTTCTTCTATCATGATTTACTTGTTTGTTGCCTTTAATGATTTCCACATTTGGCAATAGAACAAGTATTGCCCTGCAGTGCAGAAAAATGAAATGGAGGAAGGGCAGAGTAGCTTGGGGCATTTTCACAGGCTTAGAAAACTTTTTCTCTGGGTCATTAGTTGGAATCCACCCTGGGGAATTTAAGGTGGTGAGTGCTTACCTGTCAGTAAGGGAGAAGTGATACCAGATACTGAAGGGAAGTAAAAGGGTGATGTGCGTGGGAAATGATTAATAGAGGAGGGCAAGAGGTGACAGAAGAAGTAACATAAAATGCAGAAGGCTCCTTCTCGTACTTCCCCATCTGTCACTAGGTAGGTTACACTGTTTAGATTCCTTTCAGATCACTCCAGAAGTTACTCATTTATCTGTGCATCACCTGGGGTCTGCTTCAAATGTGCTGATGGTCTTACTCCTGGCTACAAAACGTTAAAGTCCTCCCTGGGAGAAGGGAACATAGTATCCCTCTGTATGTGCAGCACCTCTATCTGTGAATAACCAGTGAAATGTGCTTTTGTTAACTTGTACTTCTGCGAGTACCTCCCGTGGCAGGATGTCAGTAAGAGAGGTCCCAGTAAAGGCTCCTTCCTCATTTCCCTTGCAACAAACCATGCCTGCAGCCCTGTGAAAGCAAGAGCAGTGGTCCTACAGACGAGGTGCTCACCCAACCTCAGCTCCAGTATCTCTCTGGAAAAAGAGTGCCCGCTCCTATCGTTCCCAGCACTGCCCTCACTCAGGCATAGTCACTCGTAGACCCATACAGGAGGATGTTTAGAATATTATAACTAAAGTTGCCATTTTGAATTGAGGCTGATGATGTTAGACTGTCTCAGTAGGTGTGGGAAGCTTCCGATGATTAGTGCTTTATTTATTTTTTAAATAAATTAATTTTAAACAATTAAACAATTGCCAAAACATAAACCCTTGCCCTTTTTAGTTTCTGCTCATTTTAATCTTTCACTAATTTGGAGTTTGTGTTCAGTCATTGTAACTCCCTATGAATGGAGAAATTCAGGGTGCAAAGTATATGTAAATTCAGAATTGTATTTTCTCATATTCAGCAAGTCGGAGCTGAATATCCTGACATTTAGAGCTTTGGTCTGAGTAATTATCACACAGAGAATATGTTTTTGAGGGCAGAGGACAGATACCCTGCATCTACTTGTGACTTTCAAGGAGCAATCAAAATATAAATTAGTAAGAACATCACCTTCTGAAATCTTCAAAAGGCACCCCGAAGATTTAACCCTCCAAGCTTCTAGCGATCAGGATGTTAGAAACTTTCTGAATTGTTGACTGCAATTTATTTAATAGTCCCCAATAGACATATTTCTCCATTGAATTGTCTAACACCTTTTTGAACCCAATTATAATTCTGCATTTCACAATGCAGATGTCCTTCGACATCGAATATCACAATTTGTGTTGCATGAAGAAGAATTTCCCCTTGATTAGTTCAATAATTCATTGATAATTTCACTGATAATTGCATTGAGTGCCTCCAACTCTGTGTATTAATGTAATCATTCCCTGTTTACTTTTCATATCATTATGCTTTTGTAAACTCCATCATATCCCCTTTTTGCTGTCCTTTTTTCCATTCTGACAAGCTACAATCTTGTTCCTCACTGCAAAAAAGCTCTTCTGTGTCTATGGTCAGCTTTTCCACTCTTCTTTAAAACATTTCTATGCATTCTGTGCCCTGAGATAGAGACTAAGAGTATTAAAGATGCAGGTGCGTTGTGGATTTTTCCTGCAAGATGATATTGTTTCATTCTGGGTTTTGGGTTTTTTTCCCATCTTGTTTCCTATCAGTTCCTAAAAGCCCCTCTGGGCATTTCTGACAGCAGCTGAACACTGAGGTGACCTTTTCTAATTATTCAAAGTTATTATTCAAGACTCCAAGATTTCTCTCCTGAGCAGTGCTGATCATCATGTACCTATAGCTAGTGTTATTTTTCCCTGCAAAATTAGCTGGCATTCACCACCAATAAGTTTCATCTTAGTCCACCACATCCTTCTGCAGCTCTTCACAATTAGCTTCAGCTTTGACTGTTCTGAGCAATGGTGTATTATCAGTAAACGTCATCATCTCACTTTTACTGCTTTCCCAGGTTGTTTATGAATATAGCAAACAACATATCTGAAACCTTTTGTCCATTGGGAAAACTGATTATTCTGTTTTTTTTCCTGCTACTAATTTCTTCTTATGCTGGGAATGCTCAGCTTCATCGCAAGCAGACATGTTCACACTGTATTAACCAGTAGTATCCTAGGCCATATGCTTGCTGAATACCTTAATAAATTTGTGAGACATGACTTCTTTTTGAAGAAACTGTTGGGTCCTTCCCAAGCATGACATATTTATATGTGTATACTAATTTTATTCTTATTTTGGTTTCTAGCAGTTTATCTGCTGCAGAGATTGGAGTGGGACACCTTCTTTATGAGTACAGGCTGAGGGATCTGGGTCTCATTAGCTTGGAGAAGAGGAGACTGAGAGGTGCTCTTATTAATGTTTATAAATATGTAAAGGGCGAGTGTCAGGAGGATGGAGCCAGGCTCTTCTCAGTGATGGCCAGTGATAAGACAAGGGGCAGTGGGTCCAAGCTGGAACAAAGGAAGTTCCATGTGAATGTAAGGAAAAACCTTTTCCTGTGAGGGTGACAAATCACTGGAACAGGCTGCCCAGAGAGGTTGTGGAGTCTCCTTCTCTGGAGACATTCAAGACCAATCTGGACATGTTCCTGTGTGATCTAATCTAGGTGATCCTGCTCAGACAGGGGGGTTGGACTAGATGAACTTTTGGGGTCCCTTCCAACTCCTAACATTCTGTGATTCTCTGAGACTAGGTTTATTGATCTGTCTTCCCTCAGTTTTCTGTGGAGCCCTTAGGTAACCTCCCAATGTTTTCACATTTTTTCACCTTCTCCTTGTCAAGGTACTGTGACAGACTTGAAAACTGGGTTACAGGTCTCCATCAGTAACTCGGTAATGCCTTTGTTTTACTGCTCTTGAATAAATACTTTTTAATCTTAGTAACTGGTTATTATTCACTTACTGATTTTTTTTTCTAAGTATGCTTCAACTCAACTATCATTTTTAGTTTAATCATTTTTCACTTTATTTAATGTGAATTTGAATGAGGCCACAGCCACTGGGGGTCATCTGAAGGCCTAGGAAATAAGAAGTGTTATCTCAAATAAATTGTGAATGTTTTGAATTCTTTCTGGACAGCTATGCTTTAAGAGTAGTGATTCCTGCAAATACTTCATTATGCTGAGCAATGTCTCCTGTTAGAGTTTCTGTATTTCTGAGGGGATTTCATAACCTGCTTGTGCTTTTCGTGAGCAATTATGTCTATCACAAAGTGCTATTTTGTCTGTTATCTAAACACTTCATCTCAGGACAGAACATAATCTCTTGCTTTTGTTTTCATCATGTTGAATATTGTTTTTTATTTTAATGACCATGTCTTTTTGCAGCACTGCTGGAGAAACTAGTGTTTTCAGCAAACATTTCTCCAATGTGATAAGTATATCCTGCTTTGGAGTTTAATTCTGTTGCTTCTATAGGGTGCCTTTACAGAATTATTAACTACCTCTCTGTGGTTTGAAATACAGCTCATTTAAGTAAGCAAGTTACATGGTTTTTATTTGTTTACAGTGCACTGATATAAGATGGATCCCTCTAAAATGTGCAAGGGGTATTTTTACACCTCACTGTATTTCACACTTTGATTGTATCTTTGCAAATTAAACATTACATGATGAAAAGTAAATTTTTGAAACAAACTCTTCATTAGTTTCAAATTGGCTTCTACAGTTATTTTCTCTCCTAAGCTACTAGGATTTAAATCAGCTGAACACAATTTCCAGCATCATCATCTCGATCTTCCCGCTTCATTTAGGGATCTCAGTGAAAATGCAGCTGGCTGCTCCTCTTGCATACGGGCAGCACCTAATCATTCTGAATTTTGAAGACACATCTTTTGGCAGTGCAATAGATTTAAGTAGATCATGGTGTCTCTGATGCTGGTGGATTTATGATATTTTTTACATTGTTCAAATATCTGCTTATATCTTATTTTACTGAATGCTTACCAGGCAAGCACAAGTCACACTGTAACACATCCTTTAATAAGTGATGAATCTTGCTAATTTTATGCTAATATGAATTTCTATAGATTTCCCCTACTTTTTACTTACTTTGATAACCAGGTCAAATATTTTGAACTGAGAGCATCCAGTAAAGTTCTCATCTCTTGGTTCAGTTTTGACTTGATAAAAATGGATGATGACAAACTTTCTTCTATTATTATGATTTTAAATTTTTTTTGGTCTTCTGCAAATTCTCTATCTCAAATTTAGCTTGCACAATCTGTAATATCACAGTCCATGCTTTCACTTTTTGTAATAACCTGTGAGAGTTAAAGAATAAGTGTATTGTACAATATTGAGCCTCATTTAGGATTTTTTTTTTTTGTCAGAAATAGAACCCTGTCTAAAGAATTGAAATAATTCTGATTCTTAGGAATTTTTCAATAAACATTTCTTCTGTTTCTCAGTGCTTCCAGCTTTGGTTTAGTGATACATGTAAGAACATAAATCTCCAGCTAGTAAGAAGAAGACGTCACAGAATCACAGAATGTTAGGAGTTGGAAGGGACCTCAAAAGATCATCTAGTCCAACCCCCCCTGCCTGAGCAGGATCACATAGATTAGATCACACAGGAACATGTCCGGATTGGTCTTGAATGTCTCCAGAGAAGGAGACAAGTTCCTCCTTATATTCAGATGGAACTTTCCATGTTCCAGCTTGGACCCATTTCCCCTTGTTCTATCAAACTTGTCCTATCACTTCCCTGATCTGAGACACCTTCAGAGCCTGAGAAAAGGTCCTTTTTCCCAGAAACTCCTCTTTCTAATCTCAGTACTTTACATATTGAACTATCGAGAAGTGCTTGAGAATCAAATTTGCACTTCGGCCTAAGGATCTCTCTGACAGTCATAGTTATTGAAGAGTAAGTATATCTGTCTGTCTTCATAAAGACAGAGGAATAAGAAGGCACTGAAATTAAGTGATTTACAAGGGAAAATTATAGTGATAATGTTGATTGTTCATGTATTCCTGGCTCTCGCTCTTGTAATCAGATCCTTAGGCAATTCTTCTTCTGTCCTGTAGTTGTGCTGAAACAGTTTGGCTTAAAATGAGGCCAAACTGTGAGCCTGAAGCTCAGTATCCCTAGAAGTCAAGAAACAGCCTGTAGATTCTTCCTTAAATACCGTCAGTGCGAAGCAGAATACTGTCAGATCACTGAGGAGAGGCTTGAGGTATTATTTTCTCTACTATATTTTAGTTACACTGTTATTTTTTGACCAATATCTGAACTCTTGCAGGTCTGGGGAGGGGCTGGAAGAAACGAATGGTACCAGCCAGTGACATTAGCAATTGCAATGAGAAAAATTCTAATGATAACTCTTCAGCTGGGCACCCTTGGAGGAAAAACAGATGAAATCATTTTGGCTAAAATGGATGTCTGCAGCTTTGCTAAATCTCTCACAAAGGAGCAAACCCTTGCCTGATAGTTTTCACAAAGGCAGGAGCAGCCAGGATGCCAAGAGAAAGCTCATTTCAGATCAATGCCTCAATGGTTATTTCAGTGCAGAAACCCTGCTTTCTTCTTTGTGCTGCAAGAATCAAGAGA
Organism: Heliornis fulica; assembly: GCA_013399135.1. NCBI lineage: Eukaryota > Metazoa > Chordata > Aves > Gruiformes > Heliornithidae > Heliornis > Heliornis fulica. The sequence goes on along the minus strand of VXBZ01009634.1, from coordinate 310,167 downwards.
AACTCAAAGTCTTGGCCTTGGAATTCTTTTTAAAGTATTTTTCTGCCTGCAACAGTCAGCTTAAACTCAGACATGAGGCAAATGCTGGATTTGAAAATGCAGCTCGCAGCGAGCAATGAATCTGGCACCCGCACACTGTATTGTGCTGCCAGTCCTTTTTTATATACCAACTCGTGTGCTTCCTACCGCCTTATGAGCTGGGGCTGTCTGTGCCATGATGTCGCTGTTATGACAATGATATCGCCATTTGCCTGCACCATCCTATCCCTTTAGATTTGGAGTTCTAAGAAACAGCAGATTGGGAAAAATCAAGTAAATGTCAACTCTCTGGACTTAAAATTAGTCCTTTCTTCTGGGGATCTCAGTGCACATGATACACCCAGGCCAGTATTCCTGGGAATTGCGGAATTAGGTGCCCTCATCTCACATGCATGAGGCACCACACAGTTAAGCAGCTTGCCTGAGAGAATACCTGAAACATGTTACCTCCAAGAACAGATTCACCTCTCCTTATTCCCATATTGTGTGCTAGCCAAATAGCTCTTTGTGTCCAACAGTCCTCTGGGCTGAGGCCTGATGCATCCAAAGCATGAGTAAAAGTCCAGCACAATAACTTTCGGCTGCAGTGTTGCAGGAGAGCTTTTCAGGGGAAAGCAGCTGCCTTTGATAGCTGTGAGATTTCTGACTGGGAGCTCAGGACCTCTGAAAATCAGAATGTTTGCTAATATATAATATCCTGTGCTGAAATACGGATTGAACTGGCTCAGGGTCCCCAACTCAGCTGTGGAATGATTCTTGTGTGCAATCATCTGTCTGCTGTAACTGTGATAAATGCTCCAACAGGGGGAAAGAAAAATACATTTACTGCAGATTCTTTACTGTCGTCTTTCTGAACCTGGATAGCTCCTTCTACTCCCCTGTTTCCTATGGGCTCGACTATACCATGGGGCCATTCCTTCCTCCTGGTACTTGCAGACTTTGTTCTTATTTAATCTGCTGGTTACCCACAGTTACCTCTGATTTACTTGTCAGGCTTTGGTTTTCTGTTTTCCTTACTCTCTATTAGTTCTCCTCTCTCTTAATCTTGCACAGTTTCCTTGTTTGTTCTTTCCTTTTCTTGAATATATTTTCACCTATTCTCTATGCTATTCACCCTTTAGTCTTCCCTGCCTTCACCCTAGGTATCTCTTCTTCAATCCTGTGCCTTTAAATTCCTCTTAGATTCCTGGGGTTACTGTTGTGGTGTTCCCTCACACAACCTCCCAGTTGTTGCCTGTCAGGGTCTCTGAAAGTGTTCTGGTAAAGCTGAAGAAGAAGCTGGAGCAGGGGGAGATCTCTACGAGCAGATAGTCAGAGGACAACTGACTAATGGTTACAGTGGTATTGGAGTGCTGCAAGCACTGTAAATTGGGAGAACACCCACTGAACCCTAGCTAAACTGTTTTGTATTTGCATACTTTCAATGTGCATCAGCTGAAAGTGGGTTACATGGAGTATTTTGCAAAATGCTCAAAACAAATGAACTTGTTTAATTGACAAATAAACTTTTCCACTAACTTTCCAATAATCCATTTCCTTTCCCTCCAGTAGTTTCTGAGGTTAGCTGCAAAAGTAGTCATTTCACTTGAGCCAGCTCCTGATAAGCTCTTTTCTCTGTTTCATAATACAGTCTGCCTATTCACATGTGGTGTTCTCACCTTTTCCTCTGGCTTTCCTCTGGTTCCTGGTCATTCTCTTTTCTCAGTATGGGCTGTTGGCTCAGGTGTTATTTGCAAGGCTGCATGAAGACATCTGAATTAGCTGGTTGGCTCAGGTAGTGCAAGCACTTTTTACATATCAGTATGTTGCCTTTCCTAGGCTACCACATTTTCTCTCTCTTTTTTTTTTTATTTTTTTTTTTACGGGGTGTGTTTACACTTGAAGACTATTTCTTGCGTCTATCTGTGCTCGATCACTGAGAATTATCTCAGGTATTTCTCTGTGCAGAACTGCTGTGTCCCAATCTTGTCTCCACATCCATCTCTGAAGTTTCCTTCAGGCTATCCCAATGGTTGGCTTCAACACCCTCTTCCTCCCAAACTCTTTTCAGACTTCCCTTCCAATATCCTTATAAGTGACAGTTTCAGTGACAGGTGAAGTCATTAACGTACTAATAGAAATAACTCATTAAAAAGCCCACCAAAACATTTTTAATATCCTGAAAAGAGGCCCATAATCAGACTAATCACTGGCTGATTTTCTTTCTGTACTTCTGTGTTTTCCATTCTTGTCTAATTAACATCATGGCTGAATCCATGCTTATTTCTGTGTATTTTGTGTGTTATTAATGTGCATCAGAGTCTTGGTAATACAGCATGTGCATATGATTTGGAGAATATTTGTATGTGAACATTGCCTTCTAACTGAACTATATCCAGAGAGAGAGAGACTGTAAGGCGGATCTTCTGCTTCCCCAGCTAGTGTATATATGCAAAGCACCAGACTGAAGGAGCATCTATATTACTGCTTGCTCAAAGCAGCAGAGACTCTGTCATACATAATACAGAGACATCATTACTAATATAAAACACTGCTGGGGAGAAGGGACACATGGGCGGGCCAAGATGGCAGATGGCTTTTAGTGGCATGCTGCTTTCAGTTCTTCTACCTTTGTAATTTGTGCAATTTAAAGCCTTTGGTTACTGTTTTTAGTCTGCTGTCCATTGGCCCTAGTGGGAGCTTTTGTTGTTGTGCAAGAATGCAGTGTATTTTTAGTGAAGGCCACAGCCAATAGTATGTGCTGTGTTCTCCTGGTGACTGGTGTTACAAAGGCAGGCTAGTCAAGAATAGCTTTTACAATCAGCTGGTTTGCTGAAGAATTGATGAAAATAGCAGTTGTCTTGGCCATATAACCTCTGCTCTGCTGTACTGCAGGATTTTGTTGTTGCTCTGTAAGGCACTTATACTGAGGTAGAAAGCTCTCTGGCAGTTAAAGGGAGAGGATGGCAATAAAATATAACTTGAAGAGAGGCAGTTTAAAAGTGGGCATAGGGACATATGAGAGTATCTTCCCTGATTTGCGTAGTGATGGAGAAATTCTTCGTGGGGATGAGGAAAATGACCCTTCCTGCACTTTAGGAATGGTCTTCAGGAAATTTGAGGTTACTTCTTGCCCTGTGGTGTGGACTGAAGTCACTCAGGCTCCTTTAACTTCATCCTCACATTTCTAAAATTGAAATAACACTTGCTATTGGCATTGTTGACATAGCCACAAGGGCATTGAGTCATTCTCCATCCCTTCATTCTCTGGGAACTCTAATCCTCTCTGAGACCTATTGATGATGAGACAAACGATACTGGAGGGATTGCAAGTTGGAGCAGATGATAGCATCACTGAGCAAGACCATGACTGGCCTGTGTGTAGCTGTGGAAAGTTTCTCCTCCTTTTTGTGCAAATTGCACAGGGGCAGCCAAAGCCATAAATTCTGCCCTTCAGATCAGTGCCTGCAGGAAGATGCGGCAAAGGAGGGTGACTCATTTTCTATCCCTAAACTCCTTTATTGGCTCACTTCAGAACCACAACATGTAGCATCCACTACATCTTACGCAGAGAGGGTTGCTCACCTCTAGCTGCTACAGTAGATCACATTTTTTAGAGGGCTGAACAGGCTTGTCATGGCTTGGCACAAAAATGGAAGCACAGAAGTGCTTTGAAGGAACTCACTGCACATGGCACCAGCAGGAAAGGGTGGAAATTTTGTGAGACACCCTTTCTGTTGTCAAAAGATACCTGGTTTAATTTCTAGACTGAAGAAACTAAAAGAAGCAACCCACCTTATGAAAGCTTTTGGGGCTCCTTCTGAACTGGAAAAAAATCCCAAGTTGCAAAGCCTGAAATTTGGATCTCTCTCTGTCCTTCCTCTTTTTTTTTCACAACCCTACTGTATTTTTGATGGTTTTATTCCATCTTCAAATTTCTATTTTTTATTTTTTGCGAGGCCCTCTCTGATTAGTGTAGGTAAAAATATCTCAGCTAAACACAAGCTTAATTGTACTGCAATGTGGGTTTTAACTTTACAGTATGCATTTTCATGGCAGTTTTCATACCAATCCAAATCTGCATATGTACAAATTTATATACATCTGTTACCATGTGTGGGACTCCTTATACTGAAAAGCCAATGCACAAGCAAGCAATTTGCTGGGGAGTTTTGTTGCATTTCTGTGATAGCAAGAACTTTGGTTTAGACTCACAGCTCAGAGTTGAATTTTTTAAATACCTCTTCATATTTGTTCTTTTGAACTCAGAAGAGTATTCAGCATAGAGTCTAAGGACTGGATGAAGTCTTGACATTACGATTTTCCTAGGCATACTTTTGGATTCATTTCTAGCTTCTCACTTCCTATATTTTTAGACTTTTCCTTATGCTCTGAACATACAATATAAGTGGTTTTTTTAATCAGTATTTGAGTGAAAGTGAAGCATCAATGTAATAGCCTATTTTCAACTCTATTTTCAGGAGTCGTTTTCATTCACAATGCATACAGTAGCTATAAAAAGACATATTATATTTTCAAGGTCTGTCACATTATTTACAATGTGTGAACATAAAACCTCTCTGATGTTTCCTGATAAACAGTCAGGCCCAGTAGCACAGCTGAACAACAGGTTAGGCACATCAGGTGCATAACCAGCTTCAGGTGGAGTAAAGAAGCCAAGGGTACAGGAACATACTCTTTTTAGAGGACAAGAGCGTACTCTGATATCTGTGGTTTCAAACTCTGGAGTATGTGGGTTAACACAAACATTTCTGGTATTTTGTGGCCTAGCACTGCTACCTTCCAGGCAGTCAGTCATCTAAGCAAAATTTCCACATGGGTGGCTGCTGAAAAACACAATGCCCCTTACCTTAGGGTGAATCCTAGTTTTGTTGAAGTCAATGACAAAACTGCCTTTGACTTCAGTGGGGTCAGGACTGGTGATGTCTGATTTCCATGTGAGTTTAGGATTTGAGATTTCTTGCAGGAAAACAACTCAGACTCACACTTGGGATAGAAAAGCTCCATGGATTTGCAGATCTTTCACCTTTATGGCTGCAGATCTTCCACCTTTACGGCCAAAGAGAAGGTTATTGTCTTCTGAATCCAGATGTGCCAACAGAAGGAATTGTGGCTCTCCTTCTCAGAGGTTACTGCTTCCTGGTTCTTTAAATTGTTTTAAGGAATATCAACCATCTTAGATTATACAACTGGAACTTGTGGTTTCAGCTGGGATATTTGACCTGGAGTGAACTGGGTAGTGCTCATATATGCTATGTAGCCTGCAAATCAAGATAAAGTTTCAAAACCAGGAGGTACATAGTTGGCTGTGAGTGCTAAACTATGTCTCAGGAAAAGGACATGCCTATAGCTTAGGTCATTAGAAGAGTGCCAGCCCCATATGGCTCCTTTATGTGCTTGATATGGCTGAAGGGCTCTACTTATTACAGTCATGTGCACATTGAGGTACAACAGCCTAATTACCTTAAGATAGAACCTTACAAGAATAGAGGGCTATATGGGGTTTCAGAGCTTGCCTGAATTAAATCTGTTTTTGTAAGGCCAAGTGATGAACTTTGATATCTTGGACTTAAGTCATGTAAAAAAATCTTTTCCTTGTGTTCCTCCTCTGCTGGTCCTGGTGTTTCAACAGAGATGTGGCCACAGGCTGAATCTCTCTGATTGCAACATCCACTCAGGCTCTTTCTACTTAATGTAGCTTTTATTTTCTGTTTGGTTTTGGTAGTGCTCCAAAAGGACATTTCAAATAGCAACCTGCAATATGGCTTTCTACATTTACATTTAGGGACCACGCTCAGGCCTAGGTGCTCACAGAAAAATGTGTATGTGGTTACACACACCCAGAGTGTGAAAACAGAAGGAGCACTTACAGTGGGGTGGTTTCCAAATGTGAGCGAAAGACCCTAAGTGGCCCTAGCTGGATACAGAATCACACATAATCACAGAACGTTAGGACTTGGAAGGGACCTTGAAAGATCATCTAGTCCAAACCCCCTAATCCTTTAATAAGTAATAAAGAAAACCCAGTCTGTATCAGTGTCTTGGAAGTGTTACTATTTGCATTAACATAAATCTGGAGTAGCTCTGTCACTGAGACCAGAATTTGGCCCCAGAAGACCAAATCTAGAGGTTATTCATTCAGACTGGTGCTACTTACTCTCTGATCTGTCTGTACCTTCCTCTACTATTTATATAGACAAACACATACACTGCCTTGTCCTTCTCTCTGCCTGCTGTTTCTGTCGGGTACGGGTTCAGGTGCTGGTGAATGCACTGGTGCATGCAGCTGAACCGATGGGGTGGTATCTGGTCTCTGCCATTTTAGTGCTCCTGCCATAATTTTTTTTTTTTTTTTTTTTGTAAAATGGCTGTTGCTGGGCAAAACATTGGAAAATGGTATAAAACAGACAAAACCAAAAGAAATAGAAAATATAAAGAAGTTACTATAAAAACATGATAGGACTCCAGCAGGGATCAGAGCTTTATTTATTTCAGAAGAAAATGAGGGACTCATTTGAACAATCCACACTCTGGATCTCTTACATGTGCAAATGGCTGACAAAGGCAGGCTTCTTGATTTGCAAGTGACAGAAGTAGTTTTGTTATGCAGTATGAGTTGCAGGATGTTGGTCTCAGCTGTGTTTTACAAAAAGAGAAGGTTTCCCCTTATTTTTGTTATACGGTTCTTCAACACTAGAATGTCTTCTTTTGTTAAGTGCTGTATACCTATGCACAGAGTGAACAGTCCTTGATGGCTGACCAGAAAGCATTTGGTACCTCTGTGTCTCCCTGTCTGTGGAAGAAATTTAATCTTATTTATAGAAAGAATTTGATGAGCATTTATGTATCATACAATTTACTTTCAAACTGATTCCATAACTCCATAATTCACAGACTGTGCCACTTTGGTGCCAGTATTTCTCTTGCATCTTGTTTGTTTGCAAGAAGGTTTTTCTGGCATTTTTTTGAATTGTAAGTTGGCATACAAGAATTTTTTTTCCTCTCGACTTCAAAGCAAACACAACAATAAAGACTTAACAGCTGGATCCTTGTGGGAAGCCTGCTGACACCTTATTTAGTGTCTGATTTTAAATTATGTTAAGAAATGAGAAGAAGAGTGAACTTGTTCGATGCACTTTGTGCCATTCAAATTCTGACTGAAGTCCCGTACCTTATTAGAGTGCTGAAACTGCAGCCCTTGTGCATTGCAAGGCAGTTGGGATCTTGGGGCTGGGACAGCAGTCAGCATGCCAGAGTCCTACAATGTGAATCTGTTCATACTTGAGCACTTGGGGAGGTCTTAGGCTTGGACAGAACAGTGTACTGG